>CAUYRB010080230.1:0-37960 GCA_963574695.1 Propithecus perrieri
AGTCCCAGCTACTCAGGAGGCTGAGGCAGAAGGATTGCTTGAGCCCAGGAGTTTGAGGTTGCTGTGAGCCAGGCTGACGCCACGGCACTCACTCTAGCCCGGGCAACAAAAGCGAGACTCTGTCTCAAAAAAAAAAAAAAAAAAGAAGCTAGGAAGAGGCAAGAAATGATGCTTCTCTAGAACCTTCAGAGAGCTTGCCAACACCTTGATTTCACAATTCTAGCTTCCAGAATTGTGAGACAATAAATTTCTGTTGTCTTAAGCCACCAAGTTTGTGGTAATTTGTTATGGTAGCCAAGGAAACTAACATAGTACCTGTTGGTCAGAAGTTGGCAGTACACCTGTGAAGGATTTTGTGGTGCCCCTATGTGTCATATACATCAATTAGTGCTGCACTGAATTGAGATCATTAAGAACACATTAAGGAGAGGCACAGAATGATACATCTGGGAGGATCTTCAGAGATAATGTAGTTCAGCCAGCTTAAAGATGAGGAAAGTCCAAGAAGGGCAAGAGGCTTGTCTAAGGTCACATGGCTATTTAATTGCAAGCCCCTTATCTGCTTGGTTCACATTGAATCCTCTGTAACCTGGAATCCTGCCTGGTACCTAGCAGGTGCTCAATAAACATTTGTTGAATGAATGAATGAAGAGAATGCAAATGTCTGATCTCCAGCTCAGGGTTCTTTCAAATAATGTTCTCATGATACTTGCTAAGATTAAAACCAACACTACTTTGTTTAAATTGGCAATTATTTTTCTCTGCATACTCAGGTTAATGCCTACCAGCTACGGAATGATTTCATGGTGTTGAAAATGTTAAGGCTTCTGGGAGATTTAACCAGAAAAATTTCTAATATTGAAGCATAATGCTTTGTAGTTTTTCCTTTACCACCTAGAAAAGACTTTCCTGTCCCATTGGATATTCCTCTTTAATAAAGAACTGAGTTTCCTAAAAACAGTGCCACCTGAAATTTACTAATATTATATAAATCCACTGACTCCAGTTATATTTAGCCTCAGGCCTTGGAGATAAATTCTTGACCGGTTGTTCCCAAGGGTAAATGCAATATGAATAGCCACATTTATTGGGCAACTATGGTATTGCAGATATCTGGTAAGTACTTTGTTACATTATCACCAATCTTCACAATAAGGATTAATGATGCCTATCAAGGTATTGATTATTTCTTTGTTGTACAATAAGGCTGTACAATAAGAGCCTTGGAAGGAGCTCTTTTTGGAGGACTGACATTAGCAGTGACATGCTGATGGTTTGGTGAACATATAGGAGGATGCTGTTCTGGGTTTTAAAACTTCTAAGAACTGAAACGATAAAGGCCGTCAAGCACGCAAAGACATATGTCCAGGAATGTTTGTTGCAGAAATGTTTGTAAAAGCAAAAGCTTGGAAACATCTAAAATGTCCATCAGCAGGGGTTGGCTGAAGGGTACATTCCATTAATAGAATTCCAGAAAGCCACTCAAAGCAATGAGGCAGACCTACAGGTACTGGTATGGAAAAATGTCCAAGACACAGGATCTGAACCATACAGTCCCATTTGTATAAAATAAATACAATCATATAGAATATATATAGGACCAGAGGTAGGAAATAAAGATAGCATAATATTTGTGTAAAATAAAGACAGCTATGGAGAATATATGTATAATATAGAAAGAGAAGAAGGGAGAGAGGGAGAAAATTTCTGGAAGGATGTATAAAGTACCCCTAATCGATGGCGAGTATAACTAGGGAGCCAGAGGTGGGAGACAAACAAAAGTGTGTTTCTTTTTTAACCTAAAAACCTTCTATACTGTTCATATTTTTAAACAATGTGCATATATTAAGCTTATAATTTAAAACCCAGTTATTTAAAAATAATAAAAAAAACAGAGGGTACGTGACTTGTTATTAACACCGTTGGGGTCTGCAAAGAGACCACAAAGAAATCATGCAAGCTTATTTCTGCACTGATGCTCAGAAATTAAGAAAAGTTGGCTCTTAGTAGAATTTATACTGATACATTCAAGCTCAGGTTAATAACATGCTCAGAATAGACCAAGGATAGCAGCACTGAACATATTCAAAACAGAGTTGGCCAAGCTGTTAGAGGAAAGATATTCTAGAGCACAAGTGTTGGGCAGATGGATGGTGCAAGATGCTTCCCAAAATGTTACTAACTCTCAAAAAGATATGGAAAAATGTAACATGTTACATGAATTCTTAATCTATAAGGGGCCTCTTTTTTTCTTAAGGAAACATTCATTTCCAAATTCTTTCTCCTGCTATGGCAGGCTAATTTTTGAGCTATTAGATAGTAAACTATAAAATCACAGAATAATCCTAGTATTTACTGATTGCTTTCTCTGTGCCAGGGGTCTTAGCCCTCACAACAACTTGGTGAGACAGGGTTTTCACAAATAGGTACAGTGATAAAGAAATAACTTGTCCGAGGTCACTTGGTGAGTAGGTGGTGGAGCCACCACTTCGGCCCTCCTTCTTGCTAAGGTACGCGCAGCTCAGCATTCTAGAGAGGGGAGGTCCCTTAGGCATCCCCTGAGTTATAGGTAGTGGCCAAGATGACCCTGGAACTCAGGTATCTATTCCCAGAGTGTGTTCATACTAACAGACTTCCCTTTAGGCCTTGCGTATATAGCAGGTGTCTCCAGATAATGTTGACCTGGAATTAAATTGGGCCTGTTACATGTCCAATAATGTAATAGAATGCCAATAATTAGGTTCCTTTCTGAAACCTGCACTCCCCAAACCTGAATATCCACTTTTTGATTTTAGCACTTTCCCCATGCCCCTAAGCACCACCTGTCAATTCCATAGTCTACGGAAGGTGAATTACTGTGGCACCAGCTACTTTAACATCAACTAAACCAAAAATGTGTATGAAAGCTCAGGTTTATTGGTTAAAGAGCTTTCTTCTAACACATATTTTGAAGTGTAACACTGGTCATCTCACTCCCCTCTTCAAAACCACTTAATTTGTCTTAAAACGAAGACAAATCCCCAGCCTTGGCTTATGGGGGCTCTGCAATCTGGCCCTGGTCCACTCTGCAGTATCATCAGGAGCCATCCTGGTCTTCTTCTGTCTGCTCAAATGCACCTTGGTTCTCACCTTTCATGGCCTTTGCACATGCTTTTCCATCTGGCTGGAACATTCTTCCCCTGAGCAACTCCTTCATAGGGATCAGCTTAACGGCCACTTCTTTGGGGAGGCCTTCCCCGAGCCCCTGGATAGGCCTTTGAGACTCTTGTCACACATGTACTTACTTGATCATGACATGTCTTTCCCCAGAAGATTCTAGGTTTCAGGAGGGCAGGGATCACATTTATCTTGTTATCACTGTGGCTATAGTCTTCAGGGCCAGCCTGGCATTGCTAGGTGTCCTCCAAATACTTACTAATTAAATAAATGAGAGAAGAGAAAAAAAAAAACCCTATGCAATACACATAAGAGCTCTCAGAAAGCCTAACAGTTCTATACATCTATGATTTCATAGCTTATCATTATTTTATACCCAAATATAATAATGTATACTTATGATAATGTCTCCAATTTATTACCAAAGGGTCTGTTCAGTGTGTTTCTTGCCAGAGGAGGTGGCACTGAAATTCATTCGAAAACTGTTTTTGTTAAAATGTTCCAATTGAAAAAATGCTTCTTACAATGGGGATATTAACTATTTGAAAAAACAAAACACTTTGTAAAACACCTATTGATGCCATATATGGTGTTACTCTACTTAAATTAACGTAAGCTGTATTTATGAATTTTTATATTGCACATGGGTACATTTTATTTTTCCCCATTTTACCAAGTCCCTAGGAAGTTCATGGTAAGAAAACAAATGAATTTCTTTCTCCATTCGCTTTGTCATTGCTACTTTCAAATGACTCATTGCCCATAAATTTCAATATTTTTCTCAAAATAAGTGGTAAAGACTTCAGTCTTCTATTTTATCTTAATCACTTCTTTTGTTTTCCAGAACAGCCAAGTAGTATATTTCCTTCATCTTCATCAGGTAAGGAGGTAAATTGAGGCAAAGATGCTAAATGCTTTAAGTTCACACAATTAATTAATATTCACCCATGCATCTGTATCAATGACAAACAAATATTTAGTGATTGCTTTCTTGGTGCCAGGGAATATAATAAGAAATAAGATAGGTAAGGTACCTATTTTCATGGAGCTGATGTTCTAGGTGAGAGAAATATACAATAGACAAGTAAATAAATAAAAAAATTAATATCAAATAGTGACAAAACACTATGATAAAAATAAAAGAGAAATGAAATAGAGTTTTTCAACCATTACCCTAACACTAACCCTAACCCTGGGAGCAACTACTTTATTTTTTTTCTTTTACACAATTCCATGTGCAATCTTTTTCTTTTAGGGAGCAACTGCTTTAGTGTGGTCAGGGAGGCCTCTCTGAAATAATGACAACTGAGCTGAGATCTAAACGACAAAAAGAAGCCAGTGAAAGGAACAAGGGAGGGGGAAGATATAGGCAGAGGAAACAGCAGGAACAAAGATTTTGAGGTGGGAACAGACTTGGTGTGTTAGAGGAACAGCAAGGAGGCCACTGTGGCTGGGATGCAATGGATGAAGTGAAAAGTGGTGGACCATGAGTTCAAGACATGCAGGAAAGAGCCAGATCATGTAATGTCTTGTAGGCCATGGCAAGGTATATGAATTTTCTTCTAGAGTTTTCTTCCAGTGAAGATAAACGTTGTGGATTATAAGCAGAGGGTGATTTGATGGTATTTATGCTTTTGAAAGTTCCTTCTGGTGGCAATGTGGAGAATGGATGCCCTGGGGACAAAAATGGAAGCAGGGAGCTCAGTGGGGACTATTAAAAAGTACAGGTGAGAGATGATGGTGTCTTGTACTAGGATGGTGTCAGTGGAGGTAGAGAGTAGTAGATGGACTGGATGCATGTTTTTTGAAGTGAGACAATAGGACTTGTGGACCAAATGCACATGGTGAGTTAGACAAATAAAGTCAAGGATGATGCAGGCTTTTGGCTTGAGAAAATGCATAGATGGTGGTGTCATTTACTAAGGGAAGATGGCAGGGGAAGAAACTGGAGTATTCTTTTGCTGTTAGGTAAAGGAATCAAAAATTCCATTTTGGACATATTAATTTTGAGATGGCATTGAGAGATGCCTGGCTAAGTGGAGATGCCAAGTAGGAAGGCATTAGATTTACAAGCCAGAAAGGGAGCATTTGGAGCTGGAAATTTACATTTGGGAGTCACCAGTGGGATGATGGTATTTAAAACAGTGGGTGGTGTCACCAAGGAAGAGAGTGCTGTTGGAGAAGGGGCAGCCATACCTTCCAAGCCTTCATCCCTACTTCTCACATCGACCAATGGATGTAGTCACATACCACAGCACAAAGTTCACCACTCCTGTTCCATTAAGTGCAACAAACATTTATTGTCTCTTATCTGTTCTAATGAATGATGTTACCCTAGGAAATAGAAGCTACAAAGATAGTTGACTAATACATGATGGATTCCTCAAGTTGCTCAAAAACTGGTAAGGAGAGAGGAACTGTAATATAAAAGGTAGAATATGTTAAAGTATTTCCAAGGGAGTGGAGAGGATTTTCAAAAGGTAAATTTGGGAAGATAGGATGGGAGCAGATCTTGGAGGGCCAAGGAATTGGATTTTTCTTTCCTGCTTAGACAATAGGGCACCATTGAAGATTCCTGCGTTGCCTGATCAGATTAACACCTTTTTTTCTCCATCCATGTCTTATTTATCCTTCCATGTCTAGCTGAAATCTCTCCCAGTCTACAAAGCATTGTCCATCTTCTGCTCACACACTCATGTTTCAGCTTTAAGTCTTTCTGCATTTATTATCTAGTTCTAATCCACTTAGCACTTGATAATACACTTTCTTTTTCAGATGGTTTATTGCAGGAACGTCTTATTTTCTCAACTGGTTTGTAAATTCATTTTGAGCAGGATCTATGACTCAAATCCTGGCTCACGGCAAGAAACATAATAAACCCTCATGCAATGCCTGGTGCTTCAAGTATCACCTCTTAAGGAAATTCTTCTGACCTCCAATTGGATTAGGCTCCTTTGTTCTAGGCTCTCATAGACAGAGCCTAGAGCACTGCTCAGTTCTTAACTATGCACCCTAGATGTGACTATTTGAATTGGATCTGGTTTTCCACAGGCTATAAGTTCTCAAAGAGCAGAGACCACAACTAGTTTTGCTCATGGTAGTGTCCCCAGTTAACGTACAAGAAACATTTGCTGAAAATTAAACGAATAGGTACGGTCTTAGGTGTTCAAGGGGTCAAAGGGCTATGAGTGGAGTAGCCTTAGGAATGGTACAACCGTCTGCTTGAAGTTTCTGAAAGAGCAATGAAACTCACACTGCAAAAATACTACATCGGAAGGAGTTTCTTCTGATGAACTTCCCTTCTGCTTAGGGGCAAACTATTTTCCAGAGGGTGGCTCTTCTATCCAAAGGAGGCCCCTTAAATGCTGATTTATCATCACTTAGGACACTTGAGTCCTCCCTTTTGCACAGCTGAGCTGGAGGCAAAGCAGAGTGTTCCAACTGTCAGGAAGAATAAGCACACTGGCAGCAGCCACAGATCCTCCAGGCAGATGGAGTGACATATGTGTATTTACATATATATATTTCCTAATCAATAGGTTCCAGCAAAAACATGAAAACTCAAGAACATGATTAGAATTTAACAGGCTCTGAAGGAGTTTAATTCCTTAAAGAAAATTAGTACAATTGTTTTTTAGTGCAGATGACTTCAGGAAAAAACAGCACTACTGAATGATCAAATGTTCCCCCCTAAATATGTAAATATTCTTTTACAAATTAGATACTAGCATTTCTTCTAAGAAATTTATTTCTGGGGCCAGCTGAAAGGGACTTTGAAATCTAGTATTTCTGGCCCCTGCCTCTCTGTCTCCCCTCACCAGACACACAGGACTATTTCTTCTGTTTCTCCAACAGGCCAACATCGTCGTTGCTCTTTCCTCTGCATGGAGTACCCCTCCTCCTCATCTTTGAATGTCTGGCTCTTCATCATTTGGGTCTCAGCACAATGCCCTCTTTTGAGAGGCTTTTCTGACTCCCGATTATGTATACACCCTGCCAGTCACTATCACTGCAGAGGCCCTGGCTCATGGAAGAGCACCTGGCATGTAGCAGGTGGTCAGTAAATGTGTTAATCAATCAATAGGTTAAGATAAGCCAATTATGCCCCCAGCAGAATCTCATAGCCTGTCTGCTGTTTGAGCCACATGTATTGGAGACAATGTAAGTGATGGCTTGAAGATTTAGCCTAACATTTACCGCTTCTGATTTTTGCTTTGTTCACGCATGCACGTGATTATCTTCAAGGAACATGGTTTTCAATTTTATCCACCACAGAACCACATTTTGTTCCTGTAATTCATGTGAAGATGACCTTGTCACACATTACCTGTTGTCTACAACTTCATTCTTCCCTCCTTTCTTAAAAGAAACCCAAACTTTGGGACAATGTGTTGAGTTAAAAATATCCATGCTCATCTCCTCAGGCTTTCTTACAGCTACAGCAGACAGTCACATAACCCAGTTCTGGCTGCTGAGTAGAAGTTGGGTGAGGCTTCGGGAAAGCTATTGCTTTCTTGATAAAAAGGTACAGATTCAGCTACTATGTGTTGTCTGTCCGTTGACTGTCTAAGTTTCTCCCTGCCTAGAATGTAGACATGATGCTGAAGATGTATAGCAGGTGCTGTCAGTGCCCTGCCCATTAATTCCTTGACACTTATCATTACTATTAATGTATTCACCACAGGATTCCTATAGAAAGCTCCTGTGATTCTCTACCCGAGGGCTTTTGCTGGCCACAGGATCATGCTTAGCCCGTAGATGGCAGGCTGAAAGTGCCAGGGAGTTAATGACACCGGGAGCAGGCTTTAGCTAAAGACAGATGGGAGTTGGTGGATAAATATCCCAGCTCCTTGGCTTTGAGGCAGGACACCTCTGGGGCATGAGCTACATACACTGAGGGCAGAGAGAGCGCCCTAGTGGTTCTGAACACATTGCCCACAGCAGTAATACATTCATTAATGCATCCTGTGTTGGTTTTCTTCTCCTCCCTCACGTCCCCACTCCCCTACCTTTTGGGATCACCTAACTCCCAAATAAACTACTTGTACACAAATCTGTCTCAGGAACTCTTCTGGAGGAACTCAACCTAAGACATCTTATGACCTTGAAGATGAAAGCCACATGCTAAGGATGGAGAGGAATCTTGAGTCATCTCCCTGATGCCGGTCCTTGAGCTCCTACACCAGCCTCAGACTGCCAATCTCTGAACTTATTTGAGGAAAATAAATCTCTTATTTGGATAAGCTGCCATAATTGGGTTTCTATGGCATGAAGCCAAACGCAATTCTATAAGAGAAGTGTGGAGGAATTTTTAGTTGACCACATATGCAACCCTAGTCATTAGCTGGATGTGGCTGCTAATAAAGCTGACGCTCTGGCTGCATTACAAGCCCCTTACACTGTATGGCATATTATTGCTAATACAGCGTTTGCTTATATGTTGCTGTATTTAATCGTCATGTCAATTCTGTGAGTTGGTATTATCAACTCCATTTTACTGAAGGCTAGAAAAGCTGAGTCACTTGCCCACAGTTACAGGCTAGTGGTGAAAATAAAGATTCCAAGTCTAGCAATCTTTTCCCAGAGGAAGACAGGGGCTGGGTTTTCATTCTAAGGAATCTGTGGCATTTAAGTAATGAGTCACACCTCCCACCTGTTCCCTTTGCCTTTCTCCTAATACTCATGCTTATCCACGTCCATTTCTCATCACTGCCCTCTACCCCTACGGGACCGCAGACTTGCTTCTACCAGAGCTACCTCTCCCACTTGCCAAATTTCATCATAAACTTTACACACTAATCACATGCTCTCCAAAACATGAAATAAATCCTCTCATCTCTAGGCCTTTGCTCAAGCTCTTGCCTTTGCCGGGAATGCTTTATTTCTGAAGTGGGAAATTGCTGTATTTGGGCCTATGGAGGATAGTCTGGTATCTGCAGACTTATTGTGGGCAGCATCCCCATCTCAGTATGGCTCGTAGCACCAAAAACATCCACAATACTTAGTAAATATTAATATTCGTAAGGTTGAAGTGCATAGTCATGGTGGAATCCAAGTTGAAATCAAATTTACTCCTGTTTAAAATTAACATCAAATTCCATCACATATAAAAATGAAATATACTCTATAAAAATTTCAGACAAGCGAAATATATTCCAGTGAACATTTAATACGTTACATTCAAGTATGACTTTAAAAAAAGAGACAAAATTATAATACAAGTATTTATTGAAATGCTGACCATTTAAACATCATCTGAACCATATCCAATAATACTCGTTTACCTTCTGAAATGTGTTAATGAGAACCTAGGAATTTCTCTATAATGCTGAGTATTTTTGGTACTCCTGGCCTAGATGAGAAAAGACTGCATTCTCTTACTGGTGACTCAGGAAATACAATACACTTGCGTTACAACTGCTGGTGTGTGAAGACTAGGCTAGCACCCATGACTGGCTGGGCTCTAGAAAACAAGCATGCTGTGCTCCTGTGCCATATGGGACCCAAGAGACAAAGTCTGATCTAAGGTGAAAATACATGCAGGGTGTGGAGAGCACTGGACCAGGGGGCTCCTTGTGTCTGGAGGACCAAAGGGAAAGCTGTGTGCAGATATTGCTCTGATCTTAATATAGATGTGAGGCAAAGAAGCAGCCGGGAGCCTTGTCACAACATTCTAGGTCGGCAACTCCAAGGTATTTATATCAAAGTAGTTGGTAGCAATATAAATGCTCCCTGGCCCTGACTCAGGAATTAAACCATCATAACAGATGCAACTTTGCAGTAAGGTGGTTATCAAGCCGTCTATAAACTTGAAGGGGGGTATCAGCTCAAAAGATACTTGTGTATCTCACTTCAACTGGTAAAGAATCTATAAAGATGTTTAAATGTTGATTTTTGGTAAATGTATTTCACAAAGCTACCATTTCATAAGGACAGTAAGGTTCATTAAACAACAATACAAGATAAAATTTACAAATGAGATGACAAAACTATTTTAAAGACTTTTTTTTGGGTAAAGGCATTTTTCACTAAAAAATCCAGTAAGTCAAAAAGATAATTACACTATAGTTACTATCAAAAGACTTTTAGACTGTAGTTTAAGTTCAAAAGGTTAAGGATTTAACAAAAAGATAACATAAGACTGTTAACTATGTATGAAGAGTATTTGATTAGGTACAGAAAATATTAGTTAAGTATGGTTTTCTTCTTCTTGAAAACTAGCTTTACAAAATAATACCAAGTCCAATTAAATTTTGACCTACTTTAATTCCTCATCGATGGCACCATAAACTGGAACATTCAAAGTAAACCAGTTACTTTAGCCACCAAATTAGGTCACCATTATGTTTCTAAAATAATTTATCCAGGATACAATGGAGTAGCCTGTATTTAATTATTGTATATTATTTGTGCAAACTCACAGATTTTAAAAAATATTTCCTATATTTTTTCAAAGTTCTGTTTCCCAGGATTTTGATCATTAAATATGTCTACCTAGGGTTCCAAACACTAATGTTTCTTATGAGAACAAGTAGAGTAAAACCATTCTTTTTAATGTGACAAGTGACTTCCTAAGAGATGATCCCAAACCTAGTATGTTAGGACAGGGTTAAAGGTACTATCTGAAGATCTGAGGGATGCCCGGAGGACTGACCTCAGACAAGGGATATAACGAATTTTTATTTTTTAAGAGAAACACTGTGAGAAGGGAAAATGTGTTCTATACTTTAGGATATGTTCAAGAGCCCTTGCTCTCATAGCCAAATACATGAAAACAGTTTTCCTTAAAGAAATAGCGGTCTATGAACCAAGGCAAGCATTGGCTAAGTGATTGGTTAGCTTTTGTTTGGCTCTGAAGGTTTCCATGGAAACAGCCTGAGAGACAGAAAAGGCAGCATTATCACTTTATCTGTAATGCCATCTGATAAAACTGCACATCAATTCATTCATGCTATCCAGAGCAGACATATTACTTCTGATAAGCCTGGACAAAGAAAGGCCTAAGTTCTATCTGGTCACACGTTGAATTTCCTGTCTTCCTCTGTTTGAAACCTTAAATTAAAATCCTGATAAAACCTCCCCTGAACATTTCCCTCAGGAGCCTCCAGTTCAAGTAATGCTTCAATAATCAGAAGTCAAATGAAGAAATGTGAAGCCCCAAATGGAGCTCCACTGCCAAGTTCTTAAAATTATAGGGCACCAAGCTTCCTGTAGCTGAAAAAATTGTTCTGATGAGTATTTACAATTCCATTATATCATATCTCAGCGAGGCAAGAAATGCCATCGTGTTTATTACACACAGTTGAACCACGTGGCGTCTTCCATCATTTTTCTCCCTCTTCATGTCTAGATCATTTGTGTGTGTGTGTGTGTGTGTGTGTGTGTGTGTGTGTATTTTAATATGTGTGACATACCCTCACAGTTACCTAATCTTATTTCAGGTAAGTGCTTCTCAGAAAGGCCAGAAAAGCAGCCCTAGTTCAGAATTATATATCTGAAATCCACAAAAATAAAAACCTTAACAACAAAATATAAAACAAAACAAACAAGATTAGGAAGCATTCAACCGCTAGCACCATATTTAAGACCACAGAGGGTGAGAGTGTTGACAGAGGTCTAAGGAGGAATCCAGCTCTGGGTTTTATCCTAGAATGGGATCCCAGACATAGAACCCACTTGTAGAGCCCAGTACTTTAAAAAAGGAAAGCCTGAGACATTCTATTAACAAATATCAAAATCCATGATTTTCCAGAGACAGATGATTTGACATTGTTCTTATTCTAAAAGCATCAAAGACATTATTCCTTAGGAACAAATCGCTCGCTTCAGGAGATCAGTTGGGAAATCACTACCAGCCTCACTGAACTAAATGATGTCTCAGTAAGTTAAAAAGACATGACATGCCCCCAAGAAGGACTAATTTACTCATGGAAAGTAGTTTACAAAAGAGCAGTTAGCTCCCTGATATCTGTATAACAATATAGACATGTGCTACATTGAAGACATTCAACCTAGCACATATCATTGAACACTCCACAAGACAAAGTATCGAAAAAACACCCATACTCCTGCACCTTATGACATTGGTGTCGAAATCTGGATCACAGACTAACGTTTAAGCTTGATTCTTTCCAAATGAAGGGACCAAAAGTCTAGGGAAAGGTTTACTTGGAGATGTGCTGAAGATTTTGGTGGTTTAAGGTGAAGGGTAAGACGTTATGGGGCTAGAAACCACTTCAGATCTCATCTAATGCAAATCCTGCATCTTACTGATGGGGAAACTGAGGCCTCAAGCTAAGTGTCCGACAGTACCAAGGGAATATCTGTGACTAGAAGAGAAACCATGGGACTCTTAGTTAAGTACTTTTCCTATCATGTTTATCTCTCAGGCTCCTTAAATCTTAACATGCATCATTTACTCAAGCTCAGGGAAATCGACTGAGTAATATCAGATAGGAAAACCACTGCATTTTTACAAAGATTTTGGCAATTCATGTTCTCATGTGCTTAATATTAACAAAGGGAAAACCCCAGTCATCTTTTGGTAAGAATATTGTTTCTTCCAAGAAACAGGTTCCTCTTCTGAGAGTTGTTTTTGTAGGTACTAGGATAGCCTACAGCTGACAGTTTTCATATGTCCCATCTTTGTAGTTAGAGTTAGATTCGGCAGATCCTATATCATCAGGTGGGCTGAAATGACTGCTGTCTTGAGAATCTGTATCAATACTTTTGGTCTCTGACTGAAGGTGGACAGAAACCTGAACTGCTATCTCCTGGCCTTGTTCATTCAGAGAGCCATCATCTGAATCTCCTCCTGGTGAATTACTCCGCCCCATCTCTGGGTTAATGACATATATGCCACCTTGAGCATTCAAAGCAGGTCTCTCTTTAATTCTTTCTCCCATGTCATCAGGGTCATCCACTCGCACAGCCTCAAACATTTCCTCCACAAAAGCTCTACAGTTTAGGATGAGGGGTGGAAGAGGAACACTTCTTGCCAGTTCTTCAATATAACGTGCAAACTCCATGGTCTTAAATTGTGTGACTTTGGCGAGCTCCAGAGTTTTGGCTGAAGTGATGATGGGGATGCGTTTTGCAATCTCAAAGGCCTTCTGAAGTTTCTCAGCCCCTTCAGTTCTAAAGAATTCATTGATGGCCTTCTCAGTCTTGCGAAGATGGCTGCTCATCATGCACAGCCGTGTGACATTCAAGATGAGAGTGATTGTAAAGGCGATCAGGCAAACAATCATGTAATACACACTCATGTCTCCTGAGGTGAAGATAACACGTAGGGTGACAGAGTAGGAGGCACGAGTTGGAGAGGTGACGAAACACGTATAGAGCCCACGGTCATCAAAGGCTACGTTGGTGATGTTTAGGAAGTTATCAGAAATCAACCATTTTCCACCTGATAATCCGACAAATGAAAAAAAAATTATAGCATAAAGAATATTATTACTAAATATGCCAGCTGCCTCTTAAGGAAAGTACCTTAACTCATCTGTTAGATTCTCCTGTTCATTCCAACCATGTGAAAAAGGGTAGATAGAATTTAATTAGCTTGGAACTTAAAAAGGAAATCAAGATCTTCCTTCCTGACAGACTAATAATTATCACAGCCTCTTTTTTACTGCCAAGCATAAAAAGCCTTTCAGTGAGACAGGTATGTCTACATAATGCCAAATGACTAATCTTAAAAAAAAAGTTTATATGTGTATGTGTGCTGACATCACGATCTCTATACATTTTCAGATACTAGGAAAATATGTCTCAGAAATATAAAACAATGGTTTAAAATAATGGTATTTTAAATTATTATAATTTTTATTTTCTTTTTTTAACTGCTCACTTTCCATAGTGAACTTACATAACAAGAAAAAAAGTTCTTTTTTAAAAAAACCTAATAATTGAATATATTTTTTCAATTACTAACTGGCTAATCTCATATGCCTTGCACATATTGTTTTGTAACCAAAGGTTTGTTGATGATATCTTGATTTCTTGGCAAGAGTAACTGAAGCCCGAGCCAAAAGATACATCTCACAAGTTATGATAAATAAACAACTTGGCAAAGAGAATAAAGTTGCCCTTAAGATGGCTATGCTTCTGTTTTAAACCTAAAACATGCTGCCTCTCTTCCATACGTGAAGGTATCTTCATTCAGGGAACAAGTATACAGGTTTATGAAAAGCATAGTGACCACTCACCTTGATTCAACATTCTTCAATAACTTGGCTCTGCCTGCATAATTCTTACCTTTGTGGTAAATTCCCAGAGCACTCTGTGCTTTAACTATGAAAGCCATTCAAAGATGGGATGGATGGGCTAACCTGGGGTGTGGGTGTGTGTTCCAATGACTGGAGGTGGTATCCCAGGAAATGCTGAGTGACTGCTTGTTAAGTATCACCTAAATGCCCTATCTTCAAAATCTCTTTCATCCCTGAGATTCTACGGTTCTGGATTATGTTAGTAGCACATAAATTAGTGGGCACTCAAGATTGTGCCCATTTTTTATCATCATCAAAACTTATTTAAATTCTATAGGTAAATTTATTTTTAAGAGCCATCACTTCGCTAATGCAAAAAGGAGGAAAATATGTAGTTATGAATATAGCCATTACACCATAAGCTTCTCTTCTACTAACTTACAGCTATGAAAAGGATACCCTTTGAATCCAAGCTATGATGAACTACACAGACTCCATTCATCAGCCACTGCACTACAACCACAAACTCTCTAGCTCACTTGCTGATAATAGCTCAAGATTTATGAACCTTATACTAGACTGACATGCTCTTTAAACTCTTCTCACTTGAGATTCATAAAACTTAATACAATTTTCCAGAGCTGCTGCTGAAAGCATCAATGATAGATGTTAGCGGTTTTCAGAGTAAACGCGAAATAGGAAAATAAAACTGCCATTCCACTTGGCTGGTCTTGTCCTAACCTAAGGCTTTGTTTATACAGTTAGTCTAAAGCGATTACACTGATTGAATAATTCAAATCTCGGATGTGTTTGGTCAGGATATCCTAGAACCCAGAGGAGATAGGAATCTAGTTGAGTGGGTCCAAATATGGAACCCCAAATCATGTTGAAAATACACACTCCAGGTACCACTCTGGAGATGCCAATTCAATAGGTTTGTATTTTTAACAAACTCATTAAAAATACTCTGTTGTTTCTAACTCAAATTCTTCAATCCCCTGGTGACCAGTTACTCAGTCTGTAAATGGTCAAGATGTTTTAGCATGTACTTCTGAAGGAAATAACACCTTTGTACTTTTCTATTGTCCACTCTAATATGAATAACCAATATCCTTTATATTTCAAGAGGTTACACTATCTTTCTAGCAAAAAAAGATAAGGTAGACTTTCCTGAAAGTAAAGTTTGTGAGGATCTCAGAATTTATCCTTTATCCCTTTGGCTTTTCACGGTGATTTCTTTTTGAGGTACATTATAAGTCAATTACACATGAAAAAAATCTCTGTAACACAACACTGGTTAAAGAAATAGTAGTCTGGATTAGGATGTGTTCACAGATCCACAAATAGCAAAATTAAATAAAAATCTGTCAAAATGTAGACCTCGGTCACATTATCATTATATCTCTTTGATTTTTAAGACTGAAAAAACAAAAAAATAAAAGAGAAACTTTCTTCTTTTCAAGTAAATTAAGGTATAGAATAGAAAAAATGAGCTGGAAGGGCTTACAGAGTTCCATAATGCCCTTCTAATGCTCAGAGATCTAACATCAAAATTTTATGCATAGATTTATACTCATTTTAAAAAATGCCCTAGATTTCCTCTAACATTTATAGTAATTCATTTCAGAGCAAAAAATATTTTATTCATAACAAATTTTCTTAAGTCTAGCTAAGAGCTTTCTTGATGTTTTCATACAGGGCACCACACTGTACTATTTAGTAGCAGTCTAGGTGAATGGTACCCCTGGAGTTGTGCAGTACACTACCTGCACAGCTGTATGAAACAACCCTGATTTAGTCTACATTCAGTGAAGAAGGAAACCAACTCATCAGGAGGAAAGAAAATATCTCACTGTCATGTAAACATTTTTTAAATGTATAATTATTCTTTTTTTCTTCTTCTGGTTAAATAATTATAATTATTTTTCTGACAGGTCTAATACTCTAGGCCTTTCAAAAGTTTTAAACTATTCACCCTGTCACCTCATCTTTGAGATTTTTTGATTAACTTAAAAACCAAGAAGACAGAAATGAGTAACCTTGATTGATTACACCCTAACACAGTTACCTCTGCCTCTGCCATCCAGTTGCTGTCCTTTTGAGTTGTACCAATGGACATCTTCATAGTGACCAGCTGTGAGAAGACACTCCATTGAAACACTAGTTCCCTCTTTGGCTATGATGACATCATCACCTGAGTGGGAACTTGGTGAGAGTTCAAAGCTTGAGGGAAATGATGCATTGTAAGCACTATGATTTTCTCCCAGTGGGGCCATTTGGTTGAAGTCCACATCTTCCAAAACAAAAGCAGCTGGCACAATGACACTCACCACTAAAGTGAATAAGCAACAACGTGGCTTCATGGGAAAATAGAAGGAAATCTTGTTTCAATTTAGAGAACTCAAAAGCTTCTATACTATAAGAGCACAGTGGGTAGCTTATTGCTTGGTAGAGAAATTTTCCAAAAAAGTGGTAGATCCAGGTGTATTCTATAGTCTTCAAGATTAAAAGATGTGAGTGGAGACGAACCTAAAAGAAAGCCAAATATAAAAGTTTAACCAACCAAGACTTATAATGGGGTGAAACTCTGTATGTTCCAGAAATGAACAGATATGAAATTGATTAGAATAATTGGTGTTGACATCAGGAAGTAATTAAAGAGAATACTACCCAAAAATCTCACATAGAGACAGTAAAAAAAAGCACTGAATTGGAAAATGGCCGACCTAGATTCTGGTCCTAGGTTTGCTACTAACTAGCTGTACGACCTTGGCAAGTAGCATTCTCTCTGGGCTTCTGTTTCCTCACGTGTCAAATGAGGGACTGGATGAGATAATCTCTAAGGACTCTTCCAGTTCTGAAACGCTATGATTCTATTTCACTCTGACAAATTCTATGCAACAGGGAGCCAATGAAGGCTAAAATATTTAGCTTAATGATCTTTTATTTCAACCTGCACCATTACCATCTGTTATCATATCAATAATGTAAATCAACTGGCACATCATAGTCATAACCATGGAACTCAAAATTTGAGTAATTCGAGTACATAGATACATAAATAATGCAGGGACACTTAAGGTAGTTTTACTTAATATTCGAAAGAAAATTACACTTACTGCAGATACATAAATAAAGCTATTGACTTCTGAGGTTATAGACCCTCCCTCTTGGGCAAGAATGTTAGACAAAAGAATTTTCCTTTAAGTTTCTTTAATACCAAGAGACAAAATACAGTACAGTTAACAGTTTGTAAGCATACCAAATCTCTTGCTCAAAGTCTGTAAAATTAGCTAAGGGAAGAATTAACATCTTAAATGTCTAGTTGGTAGAAATGCAGATATAAAACTAGAGGGAAAGATTGTTAGACAAATTTTAAAAAAGAGGAAAATATCATGAATAAAAAGCAAAGTAACATCGCAGTCTAAGAGCCTATGTGTTTATGATCATCTTCCTGGTAATTTGATTCCCCCCTTAAAAACCAGACTCTCGAAGAAAAATTTCAACTTCTATATCTATAAAATATTAGATGAAACACCTAGCTTTATTCCTGTAAAGACCCAATTACTTTTGGAAATGACATTTACTCTCCTTTATACTTACATGAAGGCAGTGTGATCACAGAACATAAAAAGCGATGAATCATTGCATTTTGCCATTGAACTTCTCAAAGTCTGAATTACAATAAGATGTAAATGTCATTTAATTTTCATTAGCCCTTGAAAGGATAGTTGAATAGTGACAATAAATAATTTTCCAAAGCTTTAAAATTTAAAGCTAGACTATTTAGAGTAAAACAAAAAACTTTAAACTTTGGCTATGCATGATAGATTGAACATGTGTTTATTTCCACTTCTTCATAAAATGACACTAAAGGAAACAAAGACTGGGCATTGAAGAGGACTTTAGAAATGATCTAATCTATTCACTTCACAGTGACTTGCTCCTTAGTGATTATGCTAGAAGTTAGTAGTAGACCTGATTAGAACTTGGTCTCTCTTTTTCAGGATAGGCTTATGGGCGGAAACAATGAAAGTAACATTTATTGAATGACTGCATTAAGTCAGACACTATGCTAGGGGCTGGACTTGTAAGCTCCCAAGTTTCACTATAAGATATACAATAATTAGTAGATACGATTTTGTCCTTTATTCTAGACTAGTGGTTCTCCATGGCAATAGGCTATGAGTGTGTTGGAAAAATGCCCCAGGCTTTCTTCAGGTCTTCGATAAGGAGTTACTGTGGCTTCATCCAAGTCATTATTATCCAAACTTCATTCATTCCTTCTGCTGTCATGATTTTTTTTCTATATCCATATACCAAATTATCATTTATGCCTTTTCTTTAAATCAACTCATTATTTTACTTTTATACATTTATTTTAAAAGGAAACTTTTGTGACTTTTGTGGATAAAAGTAACTGTACACATAAAGACAATGAAAACAAAGCAGTGTTATTAATTTCCAGAGATATTACTATCAGCTTAAGGCTCTGAGCTAGAGGCCTGTTCTCTTTGTAGGGAAAACAAAACAAAAAGCCCCCACACCTTCAGTTTATTCTAATATTCTCTTATTTCTTATCCTACCATCTCCTTCCTTCCCACCCTTCCCCATCACTAAGTTTTAGACTAGAAGTATACATTTTCATATTCAAGCACCACTACAGACACTGTCTCTGCCTTCACGAAGCTGTCTGGCAGAGGATATAGACGCTAACTAAAAATATACTCAATGCTACCCAAGGGAAAATACAGGATGCTACAGGACTCACCATGGGTAGCTAACCTTATTGTAGAAAGCCTCCCTGAGAAAGTGAGGCGTGCAGCAGGACCTGAAGAATAAACAGGAATCAAAAATGGAAGGGAAGTGCTCCAGATAGAGGGTCAGAGGAGAGTGAAAAAGCAGAGGGGTCACAGGTCAGGAGGTGTTCAAGAAAAACAGATACAAGTTGTGGTAATGAGAGGTGGTGGCCAGAGAATGCTGGGTCTGATTCCTGATTCTGGAAGGAATATACTGGGCCAACGGCAAAACTGGATATGGACTCTGGGAATTTGGGCGCTGAAGTGAGTAAAGCGTAAGATGAAGAGGTCAAAGAATTGAGAGGCTCAGGAGTGGGATAGATCACCTGTGGGAATGGTCACGTCCCAGCCAGGATCAAAGCAATTACTTTAGAAGAAATGGGAAATAAAGGACATGGACTGCTCTGAGATTCAGAAGCTTCGGGAGGATGAACAGCCTCCACAGAGCGCTGCAGAGCAAACAGTTGTCCTTAGAAACACGAGGCTTGGCACAGCATTACTGCTGTGGAGTTCCTTCCTGCAGCTTCCCTGAGTCTCCTTTCAAGGTCTGGCTCTTCCTCCCACACAGATCCAGAGTATACCTAGATACAGGATAGCTTCTCCCAGACCTCCTAGAGCCTTCCCCACCTACACTACTTGTTTGGCTCTGGTATATGCTGCTCTGTACTGCTCTGCACTGCTCTGCAGTCTACTCCATCTCACCCATGAGCCCCTCAAGCACAGGGACTATATTTTTTATTGCTATACGTCACAAGTAGCACATGCTCAATAAATAATTTATTGATGGAGATTAGTTTAAATTTGATAAAGTGATGGATCTTTATAAACTGAATAATGTTATACAGCAGGGATCATGATTATTCAAATTGACATATATTTATTAGCACCTATTATATTCTCTTAGACAAAAACAGCCAATGCTAATAATCTCAAAAGACCTTCAAGGTATGTACCTAAAGTAATTGATAACTTCTAACCCCTAAAGTCTCCCTTTACCATTTTGTACTAGAAGATAATGTGGGAATAAAAGATCACCAATTCCAGAGTTTCCAAACCAGGTTGAGTATCACAATCACCTAGAGAGCTTGTTAAAAATATAGATTCCTGGGTCCAACCCCAGACCTAGTGAGTAAGAACCCCTGGGTTTGGGTCTTGGAATTTATGGCTTTTAATTAGCTCCCTGGGTGATTCTGAGACAGTGGGTCCACGGACTGGCATCTAAGGGCCACTAATGTAGTTCCTCATTTCCTCTATAACAACCCTGCTTAATAGTGCTCCAGACTGTCTGAACAATTCCCCTAAGAAAGAACTAATCACTCACATTCCATTCTGGATTTAGATTACTCTGGATCAGTGTAATTGAAGGTCTCTGATAAAGGCAGAGTAAGAGAGGTTCAGAGTACAGACCATGGTGCCAGATTTCCTGGATTTGAATCCTGGCTCTAACTCCAACCAGCCTTGCAACTTTTATAAATGACTTAATTTCTATGCCTCAGTCTCTCATCTTTAAAATGGGGAAAATAACAGTACCTGTTCTCACAGGATTATTGCAAAGTCTGACAAGGTAGCATATATAAAACAGAGTCTGGCAACAGTAATCACTGAATAAGCTCTAGTAATTATTACTGTTGATGATTCTTTCAGACATTTTGATAAAATATATACCTGATAGTTAAACCATTATAAAACACTTTTACTCAGAATACCACACAACCTTTAACACACTGGCTGCCACACACTAGAAAAAAATTTTGTTCCTTGGGGCCATGGTGTTTTATTACGAAAACAGAATAAAAACTTTGAAAATAAAGTGATCCTTTCTAATTTAATGAAAAATTTGTTATTGACTTCTATTCATTTAATCCATGTTTTTAGAATCAAATTGTCAGTACTAATTCTAACAATAAGAACATCAACAAGTAAGATTTTCATGAACCAGCTGCAGAGTTTTGCCCAGGTTTTGCCTCACAAGGCCCTGCGCTCAAAACTAGCGTGAGTTAAATACAACTCACGTGGCAGTTAATGTGTTAAAAATCTTAGGGGAGGGGGGGCACCATTATGCAATTTTAATCATTAAAATTTCACATTTTCCTTTTTCTCATTGCAAATAAATATTTTGTAATAATGCAGATTGTACAGGCAGCGTAAATTGAGCTTGGATCCCGACCGTGATATGTTACATTGTTTTGGTGTGTCCTGAGTTTGTGGTAGAGAACCATTGTTGTGGTCTATTTAGCCTATGGTTCCCTTTATTGAGCCCTGCCTCTATTTTCTTGGGCCTAGAAGGAAGTCAATCCATTGGCTGACTAAGCTAATCAGAATCTTTAATCTTGCGGTTTGGAATTGAGACACTTGTGGGTTAAGGCCATTTGAGGAAGAGTAGGCACACAGGGGTGGGGGATGGGGACGCTGAGGCAGTCAGGTTTGGGCCACATAAAAGGAGAAGCTCAGAGAAAGCACAAGAGGGATGGAGAGGGAAGGGTGGGAAAAGAGAGAGAGGGGAAGAGGGAGAAAAGTGGGGAAAGGAAAGAGAGACTTATACACGCTGCTGTGGCTCCTGACAGAATTCTACTTCCTGACTCCAATGTGACTTTGTGTTTTTTTTAAAGAAATATATTTATTCAATTTTATTCAAAATTAAAACCATGAAAATGAACACTGAACATGCAAATAATGCAGCAAATAGGGAAATGGTTAGGCAGGAGAAAAAAGACTAAGTTCACAACAAGTGACTGAACTGTGGCTGTGGTTACCAGGCACCATCCTCACCATCGGCCTCTATTCTCCTCCTCACACACTGGAGTGTGGCAAGCAAACTGCCCATGTGGCCAAGATCTGTGGTTCCTGTTCTGTACGGATACAGCCATTTGTCTCTACTAGAAGTTTAGAGAAACCTACAAGACATAGTCTAGAAAAACACCATGAACACCCTTAAATAACTCTTAGGCCAAAGGTGGCATAAGTAGCCTGGCACATGATTTCATGCCAGGAGAAAAACAGGTATCATCATTGCCTTATATGTCTGGTCAATACTGGGCACTTCATACTCATACCATGGATATCCTGAACACAAAAGATTTCTGATCAGAGCTACTAAGAGATACAATCCACTTGTGGATAAGAAGTTGTTGAGCAGTCAAGACAGAAAACACTGGCAAAGGTATGCGTTCAAGAAAGTGACAGAAGCAGAAAATAGAGTAAGGGAACAAATCATCCTTGGGACGGGATACCCTTGACTTATTTCTTTATACTAAGTCTCCTTTTAGTTAAGTCAGTTTCAATGGGTTTCTGCTACTTGCAATACAAATTGCATCAACAATGACCATTCTGTTCATTCCAGCCTAATGACTTTAAAACAGCTCAGCTAAGTCAAGGGCCCATCAAGTGCAAGATGAAATCGCAGGTGCTGCAAGGGATGTTCGGTGACTTAGGACACTGTCTCAGATGTTCAGGAATTTAAAAACTAGCTAGAGGCAGGGGCATAAACAGCTAATTATATACAAGGCGGTATGAGAAGTACTGAAGGGAAGTACAACTATGCTGTGAATGCAAAAGTGAAAAGACAAATTTATGAATTTTAGAAATGCAATTCACTTGCAAGTTCGAGACTTCCCATAATAATATCATGCCTGCTATTCTCCATGCAGCAGCTGACATTGGAAGCCAAAGAAAAAACGAGTTCAAAAGGGAAAATCAAAGTGCCACCTTGCTGCAAACAGTTAAAAATGGCTGTACTATGCTTGTGGCTTAAGTTACTCGGTAGAATTTTCTATTACCTTTCTCTCACCATTAATAAGAATGTAACAGATAAATGTGATTCTCAAGTTTAATCCAACTCTGTTTTCATCTTTTAGGTATATAGAAAGTAAGCTTTGCTAGGATCGTGAATAATCAGAAATGTAAATGATTTTACCCTAGAAAACCATTCTGAATATTGACTATATTATTTTTAAAAAAGGAAAAGAAAAGAGTCTATAGCTGTCATGCCTAACAGATTGCCCTGTTGCTGCTCCTGCCAACTTCTGAGAGAAGAAATATTTCCATTCTGTTCCAATTTTCAACATAAGTAAATAAGGAAGTAATATGGCTGATTTCCGTTGTGGTGGCTCAATATTAAGTTGGCTGAGGAAACTGCTGTTTGCAGAAATAATTCTGAGATAACGCAAATGGGGAAAAGCACCGATGCCCAGATGGTATTTTTTTCACTCCAATTATACTGGAATATTAATGCTTCATTCTCCATAACTAAATGTGTTCTAGGACAGTGGTCTCCAACGTTTTTGGCACCGGGGATTGGTTTCATGGAAGATAATTTTTCCATGGACTGGGAGTCGGTGAGAGGCAGAGCTCAGGCGGTGATGCCAGCGATGGGGAGCGGCTGTAAATACAGATGAAGCTTCGTTTGTTCAACAGCCGCTCACCTCCTGCTGTGTGGCCAGGTTCCTAACAGGCCACGGACCAGTACCAGTCTGTGCCCTGGGTGTGGGAGACCGCAGTTCTAGGCTATATTTACAGCTCATTCACTCTTCTCTGCCTGCACGATTGCACTTGGAAAATGGAGGAGTTCCTACACCTGGCATAGAAATTGACAAAGTGGCATTCTGAATTGGCAAGGCGGAGAAAAATCAAACGAAGAGCAGACTGTTAGCATTACTCTAGCCTTTGCAAAGAACAAACATAAAGTTGTTCTGCTTATATTCAAGCATTATTATAGGGATCTGTAACACAAAAAAGATAGCAATATGCAAACAGAAATCACTACTTTGAGGGCCATTCACTTAAAAGGTTCTAATTAAATTAGCTCTTATGCCGTAGTAGTTTCTTGGAGCCATCACACATCTCATAACTGGCATTTGGTCAGCCTCAGCTCATGCTTTAACATATTTTCTGGCATACTGAGAAACATCTTCTGTATTTATCTTTATTGGAGCTTTGCTTTAAACCCAGTATTATTTCAGTTATACCTGCAACTTTTATCCTTTTGCCATAAGCATTTGCTGAATAGCTACTGGATGCATATCACAAAAACACTGATTAATCGGGTTTAGATTTATCATCTCCCCACCCCATTTTTTCCCTCTATAGTCTGAAACATCCCCCAGTATCTTAAACTCAGTATAACTAAAAAAGAACTCCTCACTCTCACCCACAGACCTACTTGCCCAGCATATGCACAGCTTGAATGATAGCCGCATAGTTTTTCCAGTTTTGCAATATCAAAATTATAGGATTATCATGGTTTGGTGGTTAGGAGCATAGGCTCTGGAGGTAGAGTGCCTGATCCTACTCCTGGGTGAACCTGTGGGCTTGCCAAGCTTTAGTTTTCACATCTATTGGATAAGGTTATTAATAGTAACCACTTCACAGGGTAGTTGTAAGGATCAGATGAACTGATGTGGGTAAATTATAAAAACGTGTTACTGTTATTATTATTCCACCATGTAGATGTTCTTCAATTAAGTCCTATTGTCCCTAGGTCATAGTCCTTTTATCTCATCTGGGTACCACACTATCTTAATTTCTAAATGGGTATCCTTACCTCCAATCCTACCCCTTTGATATATCCGAACACTGCCCCTCTCAGAATTGGTCCTAAAGATAAATCCAAGCCAGTCAAGGTAATTTAAAAATCTATTTGTGATTTTCCACTGCCCATGAGATAAGCTTAAAATTCCAAGCTGGCATCCATAATTCTCCAAGAATAGATTCAGGTGGTAGAACAGAAGTCATAAGAAGGAGCCCAGCAGTGTCTGTAGGTATAATAATTGCTTGCTGAAGGAATGAATGGATTTAGAAGTCAAGTCTGGTTTTAGATGTACCTTTATCACTAATTAGCTATGATGTACTCTAGTGGTCTTAGTTTCCTCACTTGGAGGCTGATTATCATTATCATTCCTTTCTTTGCTTAAATCCTATAATCTTCCCAGCTTTCCTGCCATAGCACAAAGCCTCAATTATATTTGTTTCACTCTCTATTCTCTCTAAATAACTTTTCACCTTAAAGTTCTGGTTCTAATTGTTCCTTCTGCTTAAAACTTTCTGCTCATTCCCATCAAGATCTTTGAGTGGAAATTTTACCCTCTTTATAATATCCAACTCTAATTTCACCTTGTTCAGGAAGCTCTCCCACCTAGTCTCACCCCTATCCTCTTAATTTCAGATGAATTTCTTTTGCTGTGTCAGTACCCTAGCACAGCGGTCCTGTCCCCAACCTTTCTGGCACTATTTTCCACAGGCGGTGGCGGGAGGTGGGGTGGAGCTCAGGCAGTCAGGCGGTGATGCTGATGCTGAGGGAGCGATGCGGGAAGGCTTTCTTCTTCACCCACCGCTTACCTCCTGCTTTGCAGCCTGGTTTCATGGAAGACATTTTCCTTGAACAGGGGTGGCAGGAGGGGAGGCGGAGCTCAAGCAGTGTGATTCCGTTTCTAACAGGCCACCGACCCGAAGGGTACTGGGCGGTTCAAGGGTTGGGGACCGCAGCCTTAACACACTGAGAATACTCTTATCATAAGACTCAGCACAGTTTCCCTTTTACAAGTTAGCCATCTGTTCAAAGGACTGTAAACTTATGAGTAACAGTCTAAAAACCTTCTCAGTTCTTGGCATAGAGACTCTGCCTGTGGCAAGTGCTCAACACTTTGAGTTCAGACAATCATCAAGAAAGGTCTACCACAAAGTTCTTACTAACTTTCTAGAGTCTCAGGCTCTGGAAACTGTTAATGGAGAGATTGAAGATAAGGGAACACACCTATTTTGATTTTAGTAGGCAGAACGCTCTAGAGTGGAGAATTTTAATTGGTCAAATTATACAGGTTTTCTCATAATGTGATTTTTAGACCATTTTACATAAAATTAATCTGTGGTGCTTGTTAAAGAGGCAGATTCTGGCTCCACTCAGACTTACTGACTTGGCATCTCTAGGGAGGAGGCCTGGACACCTACATTTTTAATGTGCATAATTTTACTGATTTACAAATCAAGCCCATATTTTTTTTTTTAATTTCAGCATATTATGGGGGTACAGATGTTTAGGTTATGTATATTGCCCTTGCCTCCCCCCTCCCCCCCAAGTCCGAGTTTCAAGCGTGTCCATCCCTTGGATGGTGCTCATTGCACTCTTTGTGTATGCAAATACCCGTCCCCTCCTCTCCCCACTCGCCCAACATCCAATATATGTTATTCTTATATGTACACTTGTGTGTTGATCGGTTAATACCAATTTGATGGTGAGTACATGTGGTGCTTGTTTTTCCATTCTTGGGATACTTCACTTAGTAGAATGCGTTCCAACTCTATCCAGGAGTATACAAGAGGTGCTATATCACCATTGTTTCTTAAAGTTGAATAGTACTCCATGGTACACATATATCACATTTTATTAATCCACTCATGTATTGATGGACACTTGAGTTGTTTCCACATCTTTGCAATTGTGAATTGTGCTGCTATAAACATTCGGGTGCAGGTGTCTTTTTCATAGAGCGACTTTTGTTCTTTTGGGTAGATGCCCAGTAATGGGATTGTTGGATCAAATGGAAGCTCTACTTGTATCTCTTTAAGGTATCTCCATATTGCTTTCCACAGAGGTTGCACTAGTTTGCAGACCCACCAACAGTGTATGAGTGTTCCTGTCTCTCCGCATCCACGCCAACATTTATTGTTTTGGGACTTTTTGATAAAGGCCAGTCTCACTGGAGATAAGTGATATCTCATTGTGGTTTTGATTTGCAGACAAATACATTTTTCATAAACACACACGTACCAACAGAGTTTAATTTTCTTTTGACCTTATTGATGTTCAAAATAAATATCCAGAGGGGGAAAATAGGGTTGGTCACGTTAAGAGACAATTTATGTCTTCAGAAACCCAAGTGAAAATTTTAGCAAAGGATAAGTTTTAGCATTTTATGAATAGGGACACAAATAGGGACTTCAGAGTAGGGGAGAAAATGCCTAAAGAACTCAGGAGCCTGAAATTCTCCATGAGATGCAGGAAATTCCTACTGGGGCGGGGGGCTGCAGGTTGACCCCTTTCCTGTAACTGTGACGCCATAGGGTTCACATCTCGGTGGTTGGGATCGTCAAGTGGTGCCTGAATGTTGTACTGTTTGCTCCAATAATACTAATCACTAATCTTTACTGTTTATGGAACATTTCCTACATACCAGGCAGTATGTTATGCATGTTACATAAATCGTCCTGTGTGATCTTGACAAAAATTCTACGGCACAGGTTTTATTGTTTTGCATATTTCGCAGATGAGCAAACCAAGACTCAGGGAAGTCATGAGATGTGTCCAGGTTTATCTAGTCTGCAAGTGGCTGGACTGAGACTTAACTAAGTCTCTCTGACTCAAGCCTTTGTTAACCCCTTATACCCCATCATTCCATCACCGCTACCACCCTGCAAGGATCTCTCTCCCTCAGAAGGGCCACTGTCCCCCTCAACAGTTCTCATGTCCCAGACAGACCATCAATTCTCCATGAACTCAATGTCTGTCCACTTCTGGGCTTTATTCCCTCTAGGAACGGAGTCTGGTGGTACAGGAAGGAACCCATGATGTAATGGGCAGGGTCTGGTGTGGCAGAGAGAGCCTAGGCTTTGGATGGAGATGTATTAGAATTGGGTGTATATCTATTGGCTTAATTCCAGAAAAATATAGTAACTTTGCACCGCTGTAACTCCATTTCCTGCCCCCTTCTTTGTGCTTTTATTGTCATATATATTATATTTATGTATGTTATAAACCTAACAGTACAGTATTATAATTATTACTTCAAAGAATCTTATTCTTTTTAAAGAAATCAAGAGAAGACCATAGAGATATATATAGATATAGATACACACATACACTTACACACACACCCCTACATACACACACACACACACACACACACACACACACACTTTTATATTTACCCACATATTTACCATTTCTGTTCTTCATTCCTTCTGTGGATCCAAATTACTGTCTGGTATCATTTCCTTTCAGCCTTAAGGATAAGGTTTGGTCTGAGAGAAGCATCAACTCCCCTCAGTTTTTGTTTATATGAGAAAGGCTTTATTTTGCCATTATTTTCTTTAATTGAAATTTTTGCTGAGATACTTGTAGATTCACATGCAGTTGTAAGAAATAATACAGAGATCCCTTGTACCCTTTATCCAGTTTCCCCCAATGATAACATTTTGAAAAACTGTAGCACAATATCACAATTGGGATATTGACATTGAAACAATACACTGATCTCATTTGGATTTCTTCAGTTTTACTTGTAATCATCTGTGTGTGTGCTGTGTGTGTGTATGTACTTAGTTCTATATGATTTTATCATGTGTGTAGATTTGTGTATCCACCGCCACAATGAAAATACTGAACGGTTCTACAGGTATCCCTAATTGTGCCCTGTTATACCACACCTCTCTCCTTCCCACTGTCCCCACCCCCTGCACTGATCCCTAGCCCCTGGCAACCACTAACCCATTCTTCATTTCATTTACATTTTGTCATTTAAATATATTACATAAATGATATAAATGGGATCACATATATTTAACCCTTTGGGATTGGCTTTTCTGTTTTTACTCAGCACAATTCTCTGCAGATTCATCCAAGTTGTTACATATATCAGTAGTTCATTCTTTTATATTGTTGAGTAGTAGTCCAAGGATGGTTCACAGTTTGTTTAACGATTCACCTGTTGAAGGACATCTGGGCTGTTTTCAGTTTTTGGTTATTATGAATAAAGCTGCTATGAACATTCACATACAGGTTTTCATGTAAACATATGTTTTCATTTATCTGAGATAAATGCCCAAGTGTGCAATTGCTGGATTGTATGGTAATTGAATGTTTAGTTATATAAGAAAATGTAAAACTCTTTTCCAGAGCAATTGCAGCATTTTCCATACCCCAAAGCACGCCAAGTTTCTCTGCATCCTCATCAATGTTTGCTGTTGTCACTCTCTTTTATTTTAGACATTTTGATAGGTGTATGGTGATTTTAATTTGCATATCCCTGATGTCCAATGATGTTGAATGTCTTTTCATGTATTTATTCTTCATCAGGATGTTCTTTTAGGCAAAATGTTCATGTCTTTTGCTTATTTTTAAATTAGATTGTGTACTGTTAAGTTTTGAGAGTTCTTTATATATTATAGACAGTAGTTATTGTTGTACATATGGTTTGTTGCCTTTATTTTTGAAGGATAGTTTTCCTGAATATAGCATTCTTTTTTGATAGTTTTTTTTTTCCTTTCGGCACTTTGACTATATTATTCCAGTGCCTTCTGGTCTCCATTCATTTCTGATGAGAAGTCAACTATTAATTTCATGATTGGTCACCAGTATGTGATGAGTCATTTTTTTCTCTAGTTTTTTTCAAATATTTCTCTTTGTCTTTCAGAGTTTGACTATGATGTGTCTAAGTGTGGTTTTCAGGTATGTGTTTAATCTACCCCAGGTTTATTGAGCTTCTCGGAACTGAAGCTCTGTTTTACAAGAATAAATGTTTCTCAATTTGTTGTTTTACTTTGGTGAATTTCCAGCACCTTGGTTTGTTTTTGACGATCTCATCCAGTTTTATACTTGTTTTTTGTGAAGAGGAATCACCTGACCTCTTTAGGTCAGTATTACTGGAAGTCTTTCCCTTGGATAAATATTTAGAATAAAACATTTACTTTATAATGAGCCTCCTCCTCAAATATGTTACTCTACACTTGCTAGAGATGCGATATATCCGCCATATACCTAAGAGACACGCTGTTCTTGGGGTGTGTGTGTGGTTTTGTTTTTTGTATTTTCCCCATGACTTGCAATTAGATGGGCAAGTTAACTAACAATAACTAGGGTGACCATACATTCTGTTTTTCCCCAACAGTCCTGATTTGCCCCTGTTGCTCTAGTATAATTACTAATAGCTCCTCCTTATACTCTCAAAAGTGTCCTGTTTGGATGATAAATTTATATCCTCATGCTACTTGTTATCTACTTTGAAGACATAGCTATCTCTCTTTCCCTGCTAGCACTTATGCCTGAATGTGTTGTTCTAAAATTTGGATGTGGGGTGGGAGTGATGTGATACTAAGCCATATGATACAACTCTATTTTAATCAGAAAACCTCCCACTGAGTATTGCTGAGTCTTGCCCTTAGATTTCACAGCAGTACTTTGTTTCACATTTGGCTCTTGTTTTGTCCATAAATCAGACTCCCTCCATGAAGGAGAAGTGAGACGTTGGGTAGAATTTGGGAACTCCTGGATCTAATACCTACAAAATCTCACACCTAATATCTAATGTCATATGGGTTCTATGGGCCATCACCTAGATGCCCCTTCAGGACTGAGGCCCTCATTCCCCCAGTTGCTAGGAGTATTGGCTGCTGAAGGCTCACAGCTGAATTTCTCTATGGGACTTGCTCTTGGCCTAAGGAGTCACTTTACCCACATCCAATGACTGGCCTGTGATGAAACACAAACACCTGACCCCCCTGCCTTGATTGAAGACAACCCTTCAGGTCCATTTCTGCTCAAGATCTCCCAGGGACTTGGCAGAGGAGGTTTCTGTTGCAATGGCTTTATCCACCTATACATTCTATCTATACATTAATCCATCTTATTTTTTGGATGCATTTCAAAGTAAATTATGTATTTCGGTACACTTCACCCCGAATACTTCATCATGGATATAATGATTTAGAGCTCAATATTGGTTTACATTTTTATTTTAACGTGAAATTTGTAAACAGTCTTAAGTGTATATACGCTGTGTTTGACAAATTTATGTGCCCACATAGCCAAACCCCTATAAATATTTAGAATAATACCTTGACCCCAGATGGTTTCATCAGGACCCTCCTAGTCAATTTCCTCCCCCAGCTGACTTTTCCCAGAGGCAACCACTGTGTTTTGTTTTTACAACATATTGTTTTACATATTCTAGATTTTCATATAAATGAAATCATACAGTATGTACTGCTTTGCATAAGGCTTCTTTCACTTAGTATGATGTTTTGAGATTCATTTGTTGTGTTGTATATACTAATAGTTCATTTCTTTTTATTACTCTGTCATATTCCAATGTATGAATATACCACAGTTCATTTATTCCAATTTCCTATTGACAGACCTCTGGATGTTGCCAATTTATGGCTATTATGAAGATTTTATGAATGTTCTTGTACAAATCTTTTTGATAACATTTGTTTTCATTTCTTTTAAATAAATACTTATGAGCAGAATTTCTCAGTCTTAGGATAAATATTTAGTTTTGTAAAAAATTGCCACACCTGTTGTATTAGTCTGGGTTTCCCAAAGAAACAGAGCTAATAATGTATATATTTCTTTTTTTTTTTCCTTTTACTATAAGGAGTTGGCTCACACGATTATGGATGGTGAGAGGTCCAAGATCTGCAGACAGCAAGCTGGAGACCCAGGAGAGCTGTGGCATAGCTCCAGTCCAAGTCAGAAAATTGAGAACCAGGAGAGCCCACGGTGCAAGCTCCAGTCTGAGGCTGAGTGTGAAGGCAGGAGAAGATCAATGTCCCAGATCGAAGACAGAGTTAGACAGAGAGAAAGAATTATTTCTTACTTAGACTTTTATTCTATTCAGGCCCACTATGGACTGGGTGAATGAAGCCCATCCACACTGGGGAGAGCAATCTACCAATTCAAATGTCAATCTCATGCAGAAACACTCTCACAGACACACCCAGAAATGGGTGTTTCACTAAATATCTGGACACCTGTGGCCCAGCCAAGTTGACACATAAAATTAACCATCACAAGTCCACCTCTTGTCAACTCAGCACCCATACATATCTCCTTAAACCATTCTGTCACCCAGGCCAGAGTACAGTGGCATCATCATAGCTCACTGCAACCTCCAACTCCTGGGCTCCAGTTTTGCCCCTGACTTGCCATGTGGTCTTGGAAAAGTCCATTTCTTACTAGAAGCTTCCATTTGTACATATGTTTAAAAGGGAGGGGGATTATTAGAGCTGGTAGAGTTTTTTAGGCCCCTTGGTTCAGAAATTCCCTGAGTTTCCAAACCAGCCAAGTTTCCTCTGGGCATATCTGGCTCTGGAGGCAGCTCCAAGGATAGAATAAGGAGAGGAAGATGAGGGGTGCTGAGTCTGTGTGGTACCATGGGAAACACCTAAAGATTCCACTTGAGATACATTCTGGGTTCTGCTGGACAGAGTAATGAGCAAACAGTCGGTAATACACAGACCCAGCATTCTCCAGCTCCACTGACATTCTTGCAAGGCAGGAGTTGCTGGTGCTCAGCCCTGAAGGCTCTGGGTTCATTCCTGAGCACAGTAGGTGAGCAGACACTGTCAACCATAGGGCACACTCTGGACATTTCCAAGGGACTCTTTGGTCCACTGGTGCCTGGGACAGAATGATTCTGTTCCAGTCATTCATGAATGTCATCCCCAATCAAGGATTGAGGGGTTCCAATGAGATGGACACGCCCTAGGTACTTATCAGATTTGGCAGGGTTCCTGAGCTGCCATATTTTCTCAAATTTGGAAGTACTCTTTGACATCCTTAGTCCATCACCTTCGCCTTACAAATGGGAAACTGAGCCCCTGAGAGGAACATCCCTCCACCCTACCCTGTCCCAACCAGGAGCATACATTCAACCAGGGGCAAAGTTGGATCTCTCTATTCCCAGACACGCTCTTCCCATAGGATGCAGACCAGAGATGACTTGTTAGTAATTTGGTCTGCATCATAAGGATGCACAGGGCTGGGATAGGCTTTCCAGGGGAACACATGAACTCATACAGAGGGTACAGAGGCAAGAGCAAATGTAAATGGGAGATGCCACGCATGGGGACAATTTGTCCAGAAGGACCTTTTGCAAAACTGCCAAAGTAGCAATGTTTTTAGGGTCTTCATCACGACCCTGCCCTTTCTTTTCAGTAATTCTAACATTTTCTCCTAATCTCCTTCTGCACCAGAATCAGGCACCAATAGATGACCTCTTCTTCTCCTTCTCCTTCTCCTCCTCCTCCTCCTCCTCCCCCCTCCTTTTTTTTTTTTTTTTAAGACAGAGTCTCACACTCTTGCCCGAGCTAGAGTGCTGTGGCCTCAGCCTAGCTCACAGCAACCTCAAACTCCTGGGCTCAGGTGACCCTCCAGCCTCAGCCTCCCAAGTATCTGGGACTACAGGCATGTGCCACCATGCCCAGCTAATTTTTTCTATTTTTAGTAGTTTGGCTAATTTCTTTCTATTTTTAGTAGAGACAGGATCTTGCTCTTGCTCAGGCTGGTCTCAAACTCCTGAGCTCAAGCAATCCTCCTGCCTCAGCCTCCCAGAGTGCTAGGATTACAGGCATGTGCCACCGTGCCCACCCCCTCCCCCTTTTGTTGAGACAGGGTCTCACTCTGTCACCCAGGCTGGAGTACTGTGGTGCCATCAAAACTCACTGCAGCCTGGAATTCCTGGGCTCAAGCGATCCTTCCACCTCAGTCTCCCAAGGAGCTGAGTACACACCTGATTTTGACATTTTTTGTAGCAATGAGGTCTCACTCTGCTGTCCAGGTTGGAATAGACTTCTTTTTTAATAGCAAGACATTTGGCACAATTTTATTGTAATCATTCAGAATTTTAGTTCCAGAATAGTACTGATTTTCTTTCATATCATGTCAATTACTTTAAAAACATTATATCTTACCTGTTTGGGGTTATTTTCTAACGATTGCATTAAATCTCATTTTCTCAGTAATTACTTGGACTTAACTGTAAATTTTTCAAACAGCTTTATTAAGATATCATTGACATATAAAATTTTATACATTTAAGGCGTACCACTTGGTGTTTTGAAACACATATACATTGTGAAATGATCACCACATTGCAGCTAATTAACATATCTGTCACCTCTGTGTAGTTACCGTGTTTGTGAGCGTGTGTGTAAGTGTTGAGAAGATTTATTTTAAGATCTATCCCCTTAGTAAATTTCAAGTATACAACACAGTATTGTTAACTGTCCTCACCATGCCATACATTACATCTCTAGAACTTATTCACCTTGCAAACTTTGTACCCTTTGACCAACATCACCCCATTTCCCCTCCCCTGGCAACCACCATCTTACCCACTGTGTCTACAAGTCAAAGGTTTTGACCATACAAAACCTGGATCTGCTCTGGCTGGATTCTTAAGCATCTTATGGCAATTTTACCAGGGTAACAGCGTCACCAGACTTCTTAATATGCAGGATTTTCATATGCCTCTCTCCCTCTTTTGGTGTCACCAGAAAACCCAATGACCTCTTGTTCTCTGAAAACTGCGTAGAGGGAGATGCGAATATCTCCATATGGTAGGCATGAATTATTCAGCCTCAGAGAGATCAGACCTCACAGGGCACTTTATTAGGGGGAACTGGAGGCTTCAAAGGGATAAATGAGGGTCATGAAAGTTGAAGAGATAGGGTCTCACACGGAGAAAAGGTCAAAGGGCGTAGGGCATTATGTTTGGAGAGAAGCCAAGCTGGAGGAAACGGAGTAAGCAAATCCTGGGTTCAGTTTTTGGAACTGCCAAGGTCTTGGACACTAAGATTTGGCCTGTGGAAGCCGACGTGGGGCATCCATCAGACACACACGGAGAGAGCCCTGGACTACGAGCCAAACCCTGGCAGTCGTTCTGGCTCCCCGTCATTCCATCCAGGAAGACGAGTCTGTCAGACAGAAGGATAAAGGGTAAGATGCTTGAATCCCGGCCACCTTAGGAACCAAATCTTGCAGTTAATGAAAAAAAGGAGGTGGGATCATTTTTACATCTTTTGGCAGAGGGAAAAAAAAACAGTAGCGAGATGAGTTTGGGGGCTCATGGAGTGATCATGAGTTCTGATTTGTTCAGTGGGGTCCAGTTTTTGCCTGTTGCCCCTGTGTAAGAATTAATGGCACCCCACTTTGAAACACTCTCAAAAGTGTCTTGGTTTGGCCAATAAAGTATGTCATTGCCTTAGCTATAAATCAACTTAAAAAGGAAGAAAAGTGGCGACAAAATTTGGTGAGTAGGAAAGGCCTGTCATGATCGGCTGGGGAAGGGTGTCCAGTGCAGGGCTGGGCTTACTGACCTCCCTCTGACTTGGCCTGGAATGCCCCACCACTTCTGTTTATGCATCCCCTTCTCTCTGCACCCCTGCTCCCCTCATACTTGCCAATTTCCCTTTGACTACTGTCTCCCTTCCCACCCTCTCTTTCCCAAAATATCCTTCTACTTACACCTCCGCAAGGTGCATTCATGTCTCCTGATTGGAGCTGGCTGTGTCCACCCCAAGCCTATCAAGGCCTTGGAACAGACCAGCCAACACCCAGACCTCTCCATGTGGCCTTGGTGAGCACAGGAGACTGGGGCCCCTTGGACTTACATTTTTTTTGACAGGTGACCATGCAGATAGCTTCAGATTAGAAGTTGTTATTGTTCCCTAGGCAACCGCCGTGGATGAATTTGGAGCAGAGCTCAGTTTCTTTATTATACCACCAGCGTGGAATGTAGGCCAGGCAGGGGCCGGCCTCCTGTGGCAAACCGCATATGTCTGCAGGGAGATCGCAGAGCACAGTGGTGTGGGTACCTGTCTCCCTGGAGAATGTCCATCTTTTTCTTCCTGAGGCCACTGCTCTCTTTGTCTCCCCTGAGAGGCCAATTTGGCTCAGGGCTGTGCTCCCAATTCAGTGTGAACCTTGACCACTCACTTTACCTCTCTGATCCTTGACTTCCTCATCTGTGAGACGAGAATACAAAATCCCGCCCTGCTCGTCTTGCCGGGCAGCCGTGAGGAACAGCTGCGACACCACATGGCCTCTCGTACTGTGCCTCCCCAGCATCTGAACACTAAATCTCGCTGATTTTGCCCCCAAAGAGCTCTCCTTTATTTCCTTTCTGCCACTTTCTTAACTCAAGCATCATTATATTTTGCCAGGACTGCCATGAAAGGCCACCAACTGATCTCCAAGGCTTCTCCAATCTGTTCCACATTGGTTTCCAGAATGACTGATCCATTGGGCCCAAAATAAAGTTCTATCAAAACCCAGAAGGACTTCAGAATCCATTTCCTCCTCCTCCTCTTCCTCCTCCTCCTCTCCGACTTTATATCTCCTGTTGCCCCCAACACTCACCCTTTGGAACTTCATGCTCTGAAAATAATCACATTCTTACACACCTCCCTGCCTTTGCACATGCCTGAACTCTCCATTCCTCTCTTGCTAGCTGGGTGCACTCCTCTTCATTCTTTAAAACCCTTCCCAGACATCAGCTCTTGGATGATGTCCTTCCTGAATCCATTCTTTACCCCTTGTTTTTCTTAACTGCTTCTCAATCTTGAACATACTTTCTTCACTGCCGTTTAATTTTCTGTTCATATTTTCTGTTTCCTCCATGAGAGCATGAAGTTTTTGAAGGTAGGGATTGTGCTTTAATATCATCTTGGTACAGCAGTTCCTAGCAGATAATTTGGCACAGAGTGGATGCTTCAGGGGTATTCACAGAAACAAACAAACGAAAAACAAAAAGAATGTATCCTGAACTTAAAGAAGCATTTATTGAATGAGCAACTGTTTTGCCCACAGTACTATGAGGTACAAATAGAGTTCTTTAGAATCTCTTAGTCTGAAGCACAACAGAACAATAATTCTAGCACTTACTGAATGCTGGGCCCTGTTCTTAGCATCTGACATGCATTAACATTTAATCGTATGAAGTAGGCCCTCTTGTTGTTCTCATTATGCAGATAAGGAAACTGAGATTTGGAGAGGCTGAGTAACTTTCCTGAGGTCACATGGATGGTAAGGGATTCAGACATGGATAATCCATTGCTCTTAGGACCAACAGCAAATCCCTTACCCCCACCCCCACCAAGTCCAGCTTCATCTTTCTCATCTCCTACTATGCCCATGCTACTCTCTACATCCCTACCTTGCTGGGCCTGGGCGTGCTGTTAACACAGAGCCTTCACACGTGCTGTTACCTGTGCCTAGAAGGCTATTCCCTCTCACTTTTGCCTATGTGCTACCCATCTTTCAGATCTTAAATCATGGATTCCTTTTCCAGGAAAAACTTTTCTGACCTCCATGGCCACAGAGAGTGAGTGGAGCCTGTCATGGATGCCAGGCTACCAATGAATATTTGTTGAATGAATAGTCCCTGATGGTCTTTAGAGCCCAGGTAAATGGGCAGAGAGGAAAGAGTGTAGGAGGTCTAAGGTGGTCAGGGAAAGAATTGCTGATTTATATAGACAGAGAGGCCTGGAGAAAAAAGCCAGGAAATACAGATCATATCCTTATCTCTTGTAGCCATCATATAACCTGACACAATGTTGGCATTTGATGGGACTTCAGTGGCTACTTGGCATCTCAGAGGATCACCGAAGAGTAGCCGAGAGAGCCTGTGGTCCAATACCCGCACCTGTCTTATGGATGGGGAAGGGGAGGCCCAGAAAGGAAAAACTACACTGCTCATGTCACACACCAAAGTAGGGGAAGAAATGAAATTGAATCCACATTTCCCAAGTCCAGCACTGGCAGGTTTGTGTCAAGTAGAAGACACGCCAAGACTCCCGGACAGAGATCAGCCATCGGTGAACCAGGAGAGGGAGTCGGACAAGGCAGTGCAAGTGGGGTATGAGGTGAGAGCATTGGGTAATTCGCAGGGTCTCTGAGTTACCTTTTCTGAGGTCTAAACATTTCTTTCCACAGCTAAACAGGCAACACTTCATCTTTTCCGGGCAACGTCTGTGCTTCATACAGTGGTTCCTTTCTTCGATTTCACATTTTACTCTAACTTTGGG
>CAUYRB010080231.1:0-60232 GCA_963574695.1 Propithecus perrieri
TACCCGAAGGATGGACATATTTGAAACACGGACTTGGGGGCGGGGAACTAAGGGCAACACTCGTAACCTAAACATCTGTACCACGGGGAGGGAGGCGGGAGGAGGGGGGAGGAGGGAGGAGGGGACGGGTAATTGTATACACAGGGAGTGCAATACGCACTACCCGAATGATGGACATATTTGAAACACGGACTTCGGTGGGGGGGAGAACCAAGGGCAACACACGTAACCTAAACATCTGTACACCCATAATTTGCTGAAATAAAAAAAATAAAAAAAATAAAAAAAATAAAAAAAATAAAAATAAAAAATTTATATAAAAAAAAAAAGCTTCATGAATAAAATCAACATGAAGACTGAAAATATTTCAACCAAGTTTAGAGTTGTGACCAAATCAAATGCCTATCCAAACACGGTACAAGTGTTTAAAGATTCAGTTCAATTCAATAAACATTTACTGAATACTGCCATTGTATTAGGGTGGAAGATACAAAGCTGCAAAGACTAGGACCTGGCCTTTGAGAAACTTATCCCTTGGCTGTGAAGAAAAGGTAGAAAGGAATAAGCCAGATCCAAGAACTGAGAGGCAGAAATAAGGTACTTTGGGATTTCTGCCTCTCTAGCAACTGGCCTTGTGGGAATATGTAAGAATCAAAGCAATGCATAGAAACTCAGAGAAGTTTGATGTCTAATCAGACACAAACATGTTTATGAATATACCAACTGAAGAAGAAATGGTGCTTGCTAGGGATGTAGAAGTAGCTCATAACCAAGAAATAAAGTGAAGTAATCAGGCCTGGTGGAAGATGAAACCCAAGGCCCTGGTTTACCTAACGTACTCTACTGGCAAGGAAGCCATAATGTATATGGCCCATGGGAGCTATTGGAGCAGGCTTTCCTTACCTCTCAATTTAATATTCTTTCCATATTCTTCAGTGCCAATTTTTTGCCTTGGTTTAAAAACCCTGAGATGAAAAGAGTCTAGGGTACAGAATACCTCTGCTACTTTGTGTGACTTTTGGCAAGGTATTCAGCTTGTCAGATCCATATACAACTCATCTGCAAACTGGGTATAATAGGTTTTACCTTGCAAGGTTTTTGAAAGTATTTTCTATAATTCATTAGAAGCACTTAGCCTGGTGCGTGTTCTGTATTAGATGATAAAGAAATGGTAAATACTCTGTTCATTGTACCTTACTATGTCAGCTTTCTGCAGATGAGTTCTTTTACTTTTGATTTGTTTTTCATTTATGCCTATTTAGAATATTTAATTTTGGTTTTTTAATTTGTTTTTGTTGACTAATTTTCAAAGATAAATTTGGCCAGTAAGTTCGGAAATATGCAATTGCATTTACTTATAAATTAATCATTGTTATTGTTTCATAACTTATAAACAGTGCAATTTAGCTGAATAGTGTAAGATATTGGTTCTCAACCCAGGTGGCGTATTAGAATCATTGGGAAAACTTTAAAAAATGTTGGTATCCAGGCACTATCCCAAACCATCGAATTTAGAATTTCTGGTTGTGGATCAAATTATTATTAATAACAGCTCTTTATCTCTGAAGTGGCAATAATAATACTATCTATTCAGCCTATCTAACAAAGTTATTGTGAGGATTACATAAAACTATATATTCAAAAGCAATTGATGGAGTGAGAATTGAAATAAAAATGTAAGTTGATATTAAAGCATTTTAGAAATACTCTGCTTTTGACGGGTTTACCATTTACTTAGAGAAACAGGACAAAACATAAAAAGTTCAAGGTAACATGTCACATACTAAATGGAAGTAGCAGAGAGTAAATGTGCTGGGAATCCCATCCAAGCCACACTGGGTAGGCAATCCTTAATGACTATATAGCTATGACCTTCTCTAGCACTTACTGATTATTTATACCTCAGGTTTAATGATCAAAGAACAAAAGTGATAACCTTATAGGGGCTTGGGAGGGGTATTAAAAGGGAAGTCTTATCTAGGGTGGTCGTCTAAAACTGCTGACCTCAAATGTTCATTCATCAAGTTATTTAACAAAATATCTATTACCTTCTATATGCCTTCCGGGCTTTTTTTTTTTTTTTTTGAGACGGAGTGTCACTATGTTGCCTGGGCTAGAGTGCCGTGGTGTCATCCTAGCTCACAACAACCTCAAACTCCTGGGCTCAAGCGATCCTCCTGCCTCAGCCTCCTGAGTAGCTGGGACTACAGGCATGTGCCACTACAGGCATGTGCCCGGCTAATTTTTTCTATATATTTTTAGTTGTCCAATTAATTTCTTTCTAATTTTAGTAGAGATGGGGTCTCGCTCTTGCTCAGGCTGGTTTCGAACTCCTGAGCTCAAATAATCCACCCGCCTCGGCCTCCCAGAGAGCTAGGATTACAGGCGTGAGCCACCGTGCCTGGCCTATATTAATCAATCTTCAAGTAAACTGATGTGTGTTTTAACTCATATATGATATGACCCTTTACAGATTATTTTTTAATTGAAATATTATATTTTCTACCCAAGATGTTCCACTTAGCTCTTTTTCATAGTTTCTATTTCTCTACTGATATTGGCAGCATTTTCATTCATTGTGAACATCTTATCCTTTACTATCAACATAGAATTCCAAACCACGTTAAGCTATCTTTCAAGAATGAGGGAGAAATAAGGATCTTATCAAATAAAAAGGTAAAGAGAGAAAGTTTATCACTGGAAGACTTTCAATATAGGAAAATCTCCTAAATTTATGAACAGAAGGGAAATGACCCCCAGACAAAAAAAAAAAGTCTCCTCTACAAGAATTATTGGTAAGCAAAAATATTAGACAATATGTGAGAAAAATCTTTAAAAATTGACAAAGTGGGGAAATAATACTAATTTGTAATTTATCTAGAACAAAACACCTATCAACAATTGCATGTAATTTTGAAGAGGGCTGATTAAAATTAACATTCTAAGATGCTTTTGTGATTCAAGAGTAGGAGAAAATTATTAATTTTAGGCTTTGTTAAAAATGCATGTTAAAATAATTAGGCTTTAGATCAAAAAACAGACATAGAACAAATAACTTTCAAACAAACTGAGAAGAAAAACTGAATGAAAATAAACAAAGAAAACAAATTAATCCAAAAGAAGGCAAGGAAGTAGAGATATAATAATAGAAAAGCAAGACATAATGAAAAGCAAAGATGATAAAACCAAATCCAACTATACTAATAAATGTAAATATTTTACAACCTCCAGATCAAAGACAAAGATAGCCAGATAAGAATAAAACTCAAGATATTATCTGCTGCTTTTAAAAGTCATGCCTAAAATACAAGGGTACAGAAAACCAGAGAGTTTAATAATAGAAAAAAGGTAAGTCAAGAAAATACTAGCAAAAGAAAGCTGACATAACTATATTAACACCAAGCTATACAGATTACAAAGCTAAACACATTATTAGAGATAAAGAGGTTGTTCAATAATGGTGAGAGGGTCAGTTCACCAGGAAGATAGAAGACATCTAAACTTCTAATAAATAATAATATAGCCTTCAAGTATATAAATATTTATATATAGTTAAAATTGTCAAATCTATAGTCATAGTGAGAGATTGTAACATAACTGTCTATAAAATATCAATAAAGGTACAGAAGATATAAACTATACATTGACAACCTTAAGCTAATGGATATATGGAACTGTACCCTACATCTGGAGAAGATACATTTTTCACAGGCCATATATGGAATATCTATGTTCTGGGACATTGTAAACCATGTGTTAGGCCATAAAGCTAGCCTCCACAAATTTTAAAGAACTTGAATCATACAGAACATTTTCCTGACGACAATGAAATAATTTTAATAAGAGGTACAAAAAGAAAACTAAGGAAAAAACACATTTGAAAATTTAAAATACTCTTTTAAATAACTAATGGAACAAAAGAGAATTCACAGTTAAACTGGAAACTACTTAAGATTTAATAACAATAAACATCACAAAATGAAAACTTACTGGATGTGGTTATTAAAGCAGTCATTAGTGGGAAATTTATGATATTAAATACAACATAAAAAGGAGCACAGGATCAACCCCAAAAATGTAGAAAGTAAGTGATTGATGATATAAAAAATAAATATGCTATGGAGAAGATGAACTGCAAAAACTTGGTTCTTTGAAAAAAAAATTCATTAATAAACCACTGGAAAGAGTAATTATGATAAAAGGTAGATTTTAGGTTTTAAACTATATTAAGAATAAAAAAAGGGTATATAACTAAAGAAACTACATAGATCGAACAGATAATAAAAAAACTATGAACAATTTTATTCCAATAAATGTCAAAACTAGATAAACGGGTAAATTCCCTAAAATTACAACTTACCAAAACTAACGCAAGAAGAAAAAATATATTAATAGCCCTATTATCATTAAGAAAATTAATCCATAACTACAAATATCCCCACAAATAAAGCACCAGGCCCGGATGGCTATACATGGGTTTCTACCAAATAGTTAAAGAAAAGGCAAATCTAATATTACACAAACTCAGAAAATAAAAGGAGGGAATTTCCCCAAATTTATTTTATGAGGCTACCACAACCTTGTAATGACACTACACACGCACCATTCAAAAACATGAAAATATTATAATATTTCTAATATTAAATATTAGAAATAAAACATGACTGTTCTAGTTTCCCATGGCTGCCATAACAAAGTAAAACAAACCAGGTAGCTTAAAGCAACAGAAATTTATTCTCTCACAATTCCAGAAGCTAGAAGTCCAAGATCAAGATGTTGGCAGAGTCATGCTCCCTCAGAAGCCTTGAAGAGAAGATCCTTCCTTACCTCTTCCAGCTTTGGTGGCCCCAGGCATTCCTTGGCTTATGGCTGTATCACTCTAATCTCTGCCTCTGTCTTCATATGACAATTATCTCCTTGTGTGTCTGTGTCTTTGCATGTTGTTCCTGTCCTTTATAAGGTGACCAGTCATATTGGATTAGGGCCTGCCTTGATGACTTCATTGTAGCTTTATTATATCTGCAAAGATCCTATTTCCAAATAAAGTTGCATTTACAAGTCTAGAGATTAGGGCTTTAACACGTCTTACAGTGGGGAGAGGTTGCAGGGAACACAATTCAACCCATAACAAGAACCAAGTTGAGTTTATCCCAGGATTACAAAATAAATTTCATATCAGAAAATGAATGTAATTCATTCATATTGTTAGGTAAAGAGCAAGGGCTTCTGGGTCTCCTAGGGACAAAAGTGGGTGATGTTGCCTTGGTGCAATTGCCCCACCTGGGAAGAAGGACAAGGGTGGGCCCCAGGCCCCCGTCTTCCTCCTGCTTCACCCTAATCCTCTCCCAAGTGACTGCCATACCTGGGGGAGGAAGGACTACCCTACAAATCGGCCAATCAGAACTCAGCAAACCAGGTGCAAAAGAATACAGAGGACTCTATAGCCCACGGGCCAAGCAACATAGGTACCATAGAGTCTGGAAATTGAACTAGAGAAACCCGCATGAGTAGTTAAGATTCAGGTCATGCAACTCCCAACTGTCCAATCAAAGTGGTTCCATGGTGACCTCTGAACCACAAGAGCAGTCCCAATCCAGGCACTATAACCAGGCCCCCCTTTTCTTTGCACCCTTCCTTTTGCTCTCCCTTTGCTGCACCAATGGGTCCAGTCATCATCTGTGACATATGTATCATGGTCTGTAAACCTATATCTTGCTCTTGCCCTATAATCCTATCTTTCTCTCCTCAGTAAACCTCATTTTCATGATTGTCTTAATTTGGTGTATCTGGTCATTCTTCAGCCATGAGCATGACAAGAACCGATATTTTCAGACTAAAACCTGACAATATCAACAGATTAAAAGAGACAAACCTTGTAATTTTCTTAGTATATGCAGAAAAAGTATTATAATAAAATTCAGCATCCATTTGTGACTACTAAAGGAAAAAGGAAGAAACCTTAGTCAACTAGGGATGAAAAAAACTTTCTAAACCTCATAAAGGTATATTACAAAACATAAACATTATATTTAATACTAAAATGCTAAAAGCAATCTAAAGATACCTGCTGTTATCATTCATTTTCAAAATTTAATGGCTGTCCTAGCCAGTGTAATAAGATGAAAACAACAAAAGACTAAAGGATTGGTAAAACAGAAACAAAACTTACAATTAATTACTCATTACTGTTTTTTTCTTAAGAAAATCCAAAAGCATCTACAAATAATTTTTATATTGATAGCATAAACAATTTTGAGACCAAAAAAGTACCAAAATTAAAATGCAAATCTTTGCACTAGCAGCAATCAAAAATGTAATTTTAAAAACTTGTACAATAGAAATAAAAATAATTGTACTAAGAAATAAATTCAACAAAATATATACATGCCTCCATGGATAAAATTATAAAGTTTTATTGAGAGGCATTAAAGGTTCCTATGTAAATAGATATTCCATCTTGTTGAATAGACTCAATATTATGAAGATGTAAATTCTCCCAAAATTAATCTATTGAGAATCCAATGAAAATCCCAACAAGATTTGTTGTTGGTGTTATTATTACCACTGAAATTACAAATTGATTTTACAATTTATTTGTAAGAGCAAAAGCCTCCAAATAGCCACCAAGTTGGGGACAAGTCTTAAGCTAATGAAGGGAGGATCCTTCCTTATCTCTTCCCTTATTATAATTAAGACCTGCAGTAAAATATATGCACCAATAAATAAACTAATGAACAGCATAGAAAGTCCAGAAACAAATGCATGCAAAAATGGTTTATAATGATTTATAATAAATGTGAAACTTCAGATCAGTAGGGAAAACATGGGCTGCTAAGCATTTTAATTATCCCTATCAAAAACTGTTATTCCAATTCCCATATCACATCGTACACATATTAAAAGAAACAAATTTAGTTACTGATTGAATGAAGATCAATGCGAAAGACAAAACCATAAAACTTTTTTAAAAGAGAATATAGGAAAGTCTCTTTATGACCTAGGGTAGAAAGTACTTCTTAAGTAAGACAAAATGCTGATAAATTCAGCAACATTAAAAAAGATGTCTAATCATTAAAAGTTACTATACAGTAAAAACATAAGCTAAAAGAAGGTATTTGTAACATATATAACTGAAAAAGACCTTAAATTGAGAATATATAAAGAATTCCTACGGGTATTTGTATACACAAGGAGGGCAATGCGCACCACCCGAAGAATGGACATATTTGAAACTCGGACTTGGAGGGGGGGACCAAGGGCAACATACGTAACCTAAACATCTGTAGCCCCATAATATGCTGAAATAAAAGAAAAAAAAAAGAAGAAAAAGACAACCCAAATTAAAGCAACTTGGACAGGTATTTCACAGAAGAGAAAAAACAAAGCATATGTGTGTGTGTTTACATGTACATATGTGTGTGTGTGTGTGTGTGTGTGTACACCAAAAGTGCTCCACCTCGTGACTTCAATAGTAATCAGAGAAGTAAAAATTAATTGAAATGCAATAGTGTTTTAACTAATGAATTTTAAAAATCCTCTAAAATTCAGACAATACGGTGTTGATAAAGTGTAGACATATACTGCTGACAAGCACATAAATTGGTACAACCACTTTGGAAAACAGTTTGACATTACCTAATAAATGTGAACATGTGCCTACCCTGTGATTCAGCAATCCCACCACTAAGCGTATACTTGAGAGAAACTCTTGCATATGCAAACAAGAATATGTGTACAAACATGGTCCCAGCAGCATTGCTCATAATTGTAAAACCTGAAATTGTTGTAATACCAATCAACAGTACAATGGAAAAATAATTTATTATATTCATACAATGAAATATTATGCAACAGTGAAAGTAAATTAACCACATCTTTCTATACCAACATAGATGAATCTCAAAAACATAACATTGAACAAAAAAAGTTAGAGAAAATTTATGCAATTTGTTTTAATTATATAAAGGTCATAAATGTGTAAAGCTAAATCACGTGTTATTCATATAAATAGGAAAACTATCAAGAAAAGTAAGGTAAAAGTAAACACGACAATCATGATCCTGTTACCACTGGGAGGAAGAGAGGAGTTGAGAGGAGAATAAAATCAAGGAGGGTCACAAGAGTAATATCAAGGCAATATTGTATGTCTTGACCTGGGTAATGAATTCATGGTGGCTGTTTTTATTATTACTCTTTATACCAGACATAAATTTTTATGTATTCTTGTGCATAACAAATTTCACAATAAAAAATTAAGCAAAAAATAAGGGACCAAGAACAGAAAACACACTTTGAATAAGAAAGCAATATTGTATATAAATGTATATATGTGTGTGTCCATGTGTGTGTGTGTGTGTCACCCAACCAGACATTAAACCGTTTATAAAATTATAGCAATGAAGATTGTGGAAATAGTGTAGGAATAGACAAATAAACCAAAGGAATAGTACAGATTACCTAAGAATAGAGCGTATAAACAGTCCCACGTATGTTTGTGTGGAACTCATTACATGATAGAAGGGCGTTGCAAATATCTGGGGAGAAGATTCCATAAACAGTGCTCAATCAAAAAATACACAAAAAGAATAGTTAATTCTTACTCAGAATCACTTATATGTCTTCCTGCAGAGCAGGGAGAGTGAGCGATTAGTGCCCCATCCTTGGAGTCAAGTGGCTGCATTTCAATCCCTCCCCGAGGTACTGAGAAAAAAGACCTGGGCAGGTCACTTAGCTTCTCTGTGACTCACTTACTCGTCAGTGAAATGAGGATGACACAATGATAGTCCTTGCCTCACAGTCTTGTTAACATTAAGTAAAATAATCTGCTTCTAGTGTTTAAAGACGTGCCCTCCCTTAGATGGAGTTCAATAAATGGCTAGCTCCCAAATTTATTTAACTTCAAGTTTTAAAGTTAAGGACTTAATGTGATAGGCTGGGGTGAGGGAAAAAAGGATTTTAAAAATCATTATTTGTTACTTTTCTGTCTCAAGCAACAGATTTTGAACAGCTAGAGAGCAGCAATTATGCCTATTCAACTTCATATATTCAGTATCTAACATAAAACTTGCCATGTAATAGATGCTTAATAAATAGATATCGTGTTGCATCGATTTGAACTAAAAAGGGAAGACAAAGTGGCATTACTATAAAAAGGGAAAAAGTCAACGTGGGTGTTGGAAAATGCCACCGCTTTTCACTACTGTGTGGAGAAAAACAAAGCAGTGTTTTAAAGGCCAAATTTAATGGATTCCCAAGGTTATGCTACTGTGAAATTATGCTACTATGGAACAGGAATTAGAGTCAGTCATTCCAAAATGTAAAATACCATGAAAGATAAAGTAATAAAACACAGTATACTTTAAGTGAATAGTCCAATTATCCAAACACCAGGGAGAACTTAAATCAGAATGTAACTTTATATGAACAGAACAAGGAGCAACCATTAATACTGACAAGTAAAAAGGACCAAAAAAATAATAATAGTACAGCAATTATGCAGTAATATGTCATTTCATAGCAAACCTAATCACCAAAGAAATAGCTGTAGTCTAATACTTCCACAAAATTCCTTTGTGAGATACTTAAATATATATACATATATATATCCACAATTAAAATAAACCAAATCAGCAAAAATAAAAACAGATGAAAAATGTATATTTATCTTCAAAGAATAATATCCGTGTCAAATTACCAAGTGTTATAGCAGAATAAAGTTCAGGGTTGCTTAATTCTGTAATATGTTGATAATCACTGATCTGAGGTTTCATCAAAATGAAATGTCATAGAAGAAACATGAGTTAATTGGTATCAGCACTGCTAACAATACTGAAGAAAATATAATTTTATTTTGAAATTCACATCATAAGCACTGTTTCAGGTGACAAATAATTTCATAATTTTTCATTTTAAAAATGTAATATAAATCTATTATATGTAAAAATTTATGGCAACATTTTCAAAATAGTTTGTCTTCTTTTAAAAATATACAGTCAAATGGTTTAAATGTCAGGAGAATTATGATGAGATATTTCTTTATCCTTTAAAAAAGTATATTTTCAATTTCATGACCAAGAAGAGAAGCTAAAAAGCTCTGTTCATTTTGCTTTTTCATTATCATTACAGAAATGATGTATATCAAAAGTAGATCTTCCAAGGTATTACATTTCACCATCTGGTTAACCTTATCAGCAAAGCACTAGAAAACAAATCCCACACATAAGAATTTCATCCACTCTGCGGAGTTATCCTGATCATAAAGAGTTGCCCAAAACTAAGATAAATTATTATGGAGACTAGAAATGGGCTGTGAATTCAACTGGAAGCACTGAACCTATAACAAACTCTACTATGTAATGCTGGTGACAATGGTATCAGGGCAGACGAAAAAATGCTCATTACTCAGCTCACCTTTACCCAACACAGCGTGTGTACATTGAAAATACATTGATACAAATACATTTTGACTTTTAGAGTTTTTAAAAATAAGTATGCTTGATCCACAAGGGCATCTCAATACTCTTCTATACTCTTTCATACTCTTCTATGTTTCTGAATCAAATCAGATTTGATGCAAAAATTATGATCCTAGATTCATGACAAAACCAATACCCTCATCAGTAGCAGAACTCATGAAAATTGTAGAACTGAATTTAGATTTAAGCCAAGAGCCCAAACACTACCCACAGTATGGTCCTAGGAAATACACATTTCAGCCTGAAGAATTTATAAAATGGTCCCAGAAGATTAGACTGGTATTACATGGAAGATAGCACCCACATGCCTATACCCTTTTCATCTATACCTGGATTAAGGGCAGGCAGAATGTGGTTTCACAACTGAAGTTGTGGCACAAGGAGATTATTTGTGATCTAAAATATCCTGAGGATGATGTGCAAAGAAGGTAAAGTGCTAACATAAGACTCCATAAATATACATGTTATTTACTCTGAAGAATGTAATGATCATGGCTAGGCTCATGACTTTTGATAGTTCAAAAACTACCTTCTCGTTTCTCTCTACACAATAAGAAATTGGTTTGGAGTTTCACCCACAAGAGTATTCCATGCCACTCCTCTCTCGGTTTGTCTTTTCATTCCCATAGAATGCCAAGAACTTCCAAAATACATTACCATGCAAATGTCTTGGGTGCCTTTACTATACATTTATATTGCAAGGTAATCAATAAATTATTATTTCAATATTTATTGGAATCTCAGAATAAGAAAGAAGATAGATTACACAAATTCGTCTTCTGTGATTAATGGATGTTCCAGCAGAAGGCATACACTGATGGAGTAGGTCAGTATGCAGACTATATTACCGAATATTTCAACTCGGGCTGTAAATATAGTATCTGTTTCTCTTAGGGACTGTCACACTGAGTGCAGTATAAAAGGCAATAAATTTCAACAGATTAATTAACTCTTTGGTTACTGGGGCTGTGTGTCACCTATCCTGGCACCTAATAAAAATTCCTTTAATGCCAAGACATAAAGAAGGGCCTCTTTGGAAATGAGTTATTAACAGCATTTCGTGAATAGATGGAGAAATTGTAGCCGAGCCATTTAAGTGTCATAAAGTGCAGCAAGGGCTGCTGGAGGCCTCGGAGGGACGCCAGGCAATACCATAACAATCAAATCTGAGATGGAAGAGGGATTGAGCTGTCCACTCAGAATTTTTATATTGTCAAAGAGCAGCGAGGAAATAATGTGATCAAGAAGTGAATTAACCTTGTGTGTGAAAGAAAGGGGATGATCTGATGGAAAAGGCAGTAAAGTAAAAATCACTCCATAATGCCTACATTGCAGGCGAACCATGAGGGGCCCCTAATGTCTGCAGGCTGTCAGAGAACAGATCCAGACCTCTAAGTACTATAAACCCATTACCTGCATTAGCCTATAATTGGAATACATTTATTCATGCTTTTTTAGTTCTTCAGGGTCTCCGTGTTGTATATCCACAGAGCATTAATTCCTATAAATGTTCTATCTTTGCAGACTCCTGCAAACGGCTAGACAGTCTTGGGTGGGAATTAACATTCAGTGAGAAACGAAGAAAGCTCTGCATATGGAGTACAAGATTTGTATCCATTTTCCATTTCGTACTATGTTGTTTAATTTAGTACCTTGGCTCCTCCACCCAAATATTCTTGGATGCTTTCTGATGAATATCTGGCTATCACACTTTTTATATTTTTCTATTTCAAATCCAAAGCTCTAACAGGCAGAAAATAATAAATACCAAATACTAACCCATGTTTTTACTAATGCTCGGATAACTATCTTTCAAAATGTAAATTTCATTTTCTCTCTTGAGGTTCCACCCCAATATATGACACTTTTTATAAAGTTCCACACATAATCCAAAAAGCATGTAGAAATAATAATAAAATTTAAATGAGTAATTTCTTTCTGAAGATAGCATCCTTAGTCCAAGTTACTTAGGAGAACCAAACCCAGGAAATACTAGCAAGTAGGTGTCTGGTACATAGAGCATTTCCCATGCACTGCTCTGAACACTTAGGTCACTCTGATGACAACTCTATAAGGTAGGTTGCAGTAGTTTATTACTATCTTCATTTTATTTATCAGGAAACTGGAGTACAGAGCGGTTAAGTGAATTCCCCAAAGGTCACACAGCTGATTTAAAAATTCCAAAAATCTGTCTCTAGGAGTCTGGGTTCTTAGCCACTTTGCAAAATTGCCTCACTGAAAAATGGTTAATAGATCTAACATACAAATATTCTCATACAAATATTCTATTTGTACTCTAATAATTAATCCTAAAATCGGGTATGAATATGCATAGATATGTGTGTGTGCTGTTCTTGGGGACTTCACTCCTTCAGCTGTCCCTCGTTTCTCCTGTATCATCAGTCATCCATTTTTTCTGCACGGAAAGTTCCCACTGGCATAAGATGTGCTTGCAGGGGTGAGAACCTGAGGGATTGGGGCCACATGTGGCCTTCTGGATCCTTGAGTGCCACCTTTTGACTGAATCCAATTTTTGCAGAACAAATCCTCTTACTAAAGTTTGGATTTAGTCGAAGGGCCGCACTTGGGAAACGGGAGGGCCACATGTGGCCTCGAGGCCGCGGGTTCCTCACCTCTGCTAGTGTCTTCTACGCTAACCTCCATCTCCTTGATCAATCCTACAACCCCTTAGCCTCTTGCCCTTTCCCGGAACAACTTCTCTGAGGAGTGTTCGTTCACATGTAACTTCTACTTCCTCACATGCTGTTCTGTCCTCAGCCTCTTCCGAATCTGCCTCTTCCCCCACCGCCCCACAGAAACTGCTGTGCTAAATCCAAAGGCCCCTTCCATGTCTTCATTGTGTTCGACCTTTTGGCAAAAAGGACAAAACTAGCCACTCCTGCTTCATGAAAATCGCTCCCTTCGTGGCTTCCCTGGAACCACTACTTTCTGCCTTTCTTCCTCCCTCCTACTTTACCTGGCTTCCCCGAGCTGCCTCCTCCTGCTCTACTCAGCTTCATTCAAGCTGCTGAGGTTCTTCAGAGGGTGGCTCTTGGCCCCCTCTCACCCACTCTCCCACAGGGATGCCATCTACTACACGGGCTCACAAAACATCTTTTGACTGATTATACTCACATTTTTATCTCCTCTTTTCATTCCTAATGTAAATCCAACTACTCCCTGACATCTCAATTTAGACGTCTTACAGACCGCTCCGCTTTAACATATACAGAACTCTCGATTTCCCCACATGACTCTCGCCTTCCCAGCAAAAAAGAAGAAAAAAAAAAAGGCATTACCTTCCATTCAGCTACTTAAGCCAGAATCTAGGTCATTCTTGATTTTCCCCCATTTCTTCTCATGCTCCACATCCAATCCATCAGCATGTCTTACTCATTCTGTTCCCAAAGCCCCTGCTCTTTCCATCTGATTTGCCAGATACTGGTTGAAGGGTGGATATTTTGTGCAGTCCTGTACACCAAGAATGAGGGGAAGATTTTCCTTACTTATAAAAAGACATACAGGAGAAAATGCCTCTCTTGTCCAGGTGACGACTGGAACTGCTGCTACAATTCTGTGGTTCTGTGAGGAGACATCACCACCATGGCAAGGATGTCAAAGCAGAAAGATGGTGAGAACCTGGGCACACGATTGGGGGTGTCCTACCTCTGCATTTCTTACTATGTGATACAAAAAACTCCTCATACCCTCAATTGGGTCTTGTGTTATTTGAAGCCAAAAATAATCTACCTGACACATCCCTTCTCTATCAGATACCTGCATAACGAGTTACCTCAAAACTCAGTGGTTTAAAATGACCATAACCTTGGTATCTCTCAGTTCCTGTGGGCCAGGAATTCAGAAGTGCCTTAGCTGGGTGGTCCTGGTTTGGGGTCTTTCATGGGGTTGATGGTGACCAGAGCTGCAGTCAATTGAAGGCTGGACTGGGGCAGATGGATCCACTTCCAAAATGGTTCATTCACATTCACAACTTGATGTTTGCTGCAGGCGTTGGTGCAGCCCCAGTTCCTCACACATGGGAATCTCCACAGGCTGCTGAGAGTCCTTACAGTGTGGCAGCTGCCTTCCCCCAGAATGAGTGACCCAGCAGTGTGTGAGCCAAGTGGAAGCTGTTCTTTGTAATGACCTAAGCTCAGAAATCACATAGCATCACATTCTATTCGCTAGACAAGAATCACTAAGTCCAGCCCAGACTTAAGAGGAGGAAATAAAGCTCTATCTTAGGAAAGAATTTTCAGACATTTTAAAACCACCACATGCACATTTTCTCACTGCATGCTAGTCACAGTGGTCTTCTGTCCGTTCCTAGAATTTGCCAAACTCCTTTCTACCTCCAAGTTCTTTCACACATGAACGTATCTGCCTGGAAGGTTCCTCCCCTGGCTGACCTTCCCTAAACACCTTGGTTCCCCCACACCATTAATCTCTGTCTTTTCCGCTTGTATGTTTCATGATGGAAGGGCCAGCTGTTGTTTGGCTAACCATTTTATCTTCAGTTCCTAACAATGCATCTGGTAGGTATTAGGCTCTCAAAAAGCAATTAGTGAATGAATAAAAGAACATAGGCACGCACTCACAAAATGTTTTTAAAGAGCTGCAAAAACCATTCAGCAAAATTATCCAGAGGAAAATGTTTTAAGATGATAAGGTGCTTAAGAAGTTTAATACGGAATGTGACATTCTAGCTATCTTTTGAATATTTAAAGGGCTATCTTTGGGGAAAAGATTAAATTTATTCTTTATTATTCATGAAGTACAATTAAAATGGATGGGTAGAAATTATGGGGAAAAAAAGAGTTTAGGTGAATAAAAGAAAGACCTTTCTAATGATTAAAGTCATCTAAAAAAGTGAAACCAGTTGACTTCTAAGAAAGTAATCTTCCTATCATTCAAAATGTTCAAACATAAACTATAAGATCACCTGCCTGCAATGTCAGAGAAGAAATTCAAATATTGGAGACCAAATGGACCAGATGGACAACAGGCTCCTTTTCTGCATTCTAGGATTCTGTAATATAAGCCTTAACAAAACATAAATTTGTCTCAGTCCATTTGTGCTGTTATAACAGAATACTACAGACTGGGTAATTTATAATAGTAGAAGTTTATTTGCTCGTAGTTCCAGAGGCTCGGAAGTCCAAGATCAAGGTGCTGGCAGGTTCAGCGTCTGGTGAGGCATCATTTCTCATTGATGATGCCTTGTTCCTGCACCCTTACGCGGGGTAAAGTAGAAGGGAAAGAGAGCAAGAGAGAGCCAGGTGGCTCTCTGAAGCCTCTTCTATAATGGCATTAATCCATTCATGAGGGCTACACCCTCATGACTTAATCACTTCCCAAAGACCTCATCTCTTAATGCTGTCATATTTGGGGACTAAGTTTCAACATATAGATATCACGTGAGCCAAAACATTCAGACAGTAATGACATTTAAAAAGTTCTAACTTTTCTTGTGGGATGTCATACAGAGACAAACGTCCATAAGAAAAAAAGATTTCTCTCTATACTCTCATGCTTTTGGAAATCTCAATTATGCAGAAAATGGAAGTTTTTAAAAATGTTTATGTTTCTGATTATTAAAATAGTGTGTTTATTTTAATAATCTAAATATTGTCATATATTGATGTGATATAAGCATTAATCTCAGAGCTAAAGAGACTTTAATTGAATCCTTCACTATGAGGCACATTTTCCAAACTCTGGTTTCTGGAAATAATAAACTACGTAAGCTTTAGTTTCTACCCCTGCATTAAATTAATCTTTTAAGCAATGCGTAAAAAATTATTCTTTAAAAAATAATGTAAATGTCCTTCAATAAGTAACTAGACAAACTATGGTACATCCAGACCCTGGGATATTATTAATAATTTTAAAAAATGAACTATCAAGCCACAAAAAGACATGTAGGAACCTTAAATTCATATTGCTAAACAAAAAAAGCCAATCTGAAAAGGCTACATACTGTATGACTCTAACTATATGACCTCTGGACAAGGCAAAACTATGAAAACAATAAAAAGATCAGTGGTTGCCAGGCGTTCGGGGGAGGAAGGAATGAATAGGTGGAGCACAGGGGATTTCTAGGGCAATGAAACTTATCTGTATGATACTATACTAGTGGATACGTGTCATTATACATTTGTCCAAACCTATAATGTACAACACAAAGAGTGAATACAAACATAAACTGTGCACTTTAGTTAATAACAACATATCGATATTGGTTCATCAATTGTAACAAATGTACCTCACTAATGCAAGACATTAATGATAGGGGAAACTGGTGGTAATGGGGTATATGGGAATTCTATGTTTTGCTTACTTTCTGTATAAACCACACAGGATCCACAGGCAATACATCCAATAAAATATTGTGATAATTAAGTGTAAACTGTATAAAACAAGTATTTAAGGTATCATAGAGAGAAAGAGACAATAATGAGGTATAAAAGAGTGAATGCCAAATTTGAAAGATTGTAGAATTTGGAGAAAAACCACAGAAAATGACACTATGGCTAGTGAAACAAAATGAAGGAAGGCACAAAAGGAGAAAAACTACTAGTGGGTGTATTCCTATTATTAATAATGAACATTATAAATATCTGTAAAGGACAGTAAAGAAATTGGTCTTGACTGAGCTTGTGATTTATTGATGCATTCAACAAATATTTATTTGAGCAAGACACTGATAGGGTGATAGTGAGTTTCTAGATGTCTTCAGATATCAACCCTGCCCTCAAGAAGGCTTGTTAGATGGCGTGTGTTACCATTCCTCAAAGTCATAAAACTGAGAACTGCATGATTTCTTAAAATAAAGAGTAGATAAGAAACAGTCATCCCTGAGAAAGGCTTTCTTGTCTGACTGCTCACTATATATGCATTAAGACTGACATACACTGCCAGGTGCTTTAAGGGGGAAAAATGTTTCTGCTTGGACTGTTTTCTTCAGCACAGAATGGAGCTATTTAGATCTGAAATGTTTCATACACTTTTATTTCTATTCTTTTTATTTGTTGGTATGTTAGAGGTCTGAAACCATTCACCTAGCCCTACAAGCATAAGCCGCTATTGGCATGGCTGATCTCTCTGTATTGCTCCCTCTAAAGGGAATTGCATGACCAAGAAGGAGCAGTTTTAGCCATTAAGACCCAAGGGTTGGCAAACCTTACACGGAGAACTGGTCTGCGAGAGAACATCTTAGGGCTGGGAATGCTAAGGGGTTATCTAGTTCATGGCAACAGTACAGGGATCACTTGTATAACAACATCCCAGAAAAATGGCCATTCTAGTCTCTGCTGTGTTCCTCAGGAGACAGCCTCTTCCATTTTGAAAAGTTATCATGCTTAAAGTCAGGGGAACAAGAAATTATGTATTACATATCTCAGTATAGTTCTTGTTCTGCCTTCCAGAGGCACATAAGTCTAATTCCTTTTTATATGATAGTCATTTAATTACTTGAGGACAATAATTGCATGCTCATTTCTTTCAATGATTCTTCATTATGTTATAGTTTCCAGATCCTAGAATAACGTGGTCATTCTGTTCTACATAAAAATTTTTGTTTGGAAGCCTAAAGTTCAAACTTATACCATGCCGACAAACACCCTTTGCTTCCTTCCCCCACAATCGATTTGAAAGGAACAGTTGCTCATACTTAATATGTCATGATTAAATGAATGATGGCCAAGTAGACCAAAATATACACATAACATAAATATATGTGAATAAGATATAAATGTAAGAATAACAGCTATAAATAAAATATAAATATGCATAAATAGACCAAAAAAGAAGTATGTTTTATACAGCCTAAGGGCCTATTTTGGCTGAATCTAGTTTTTTCCACTATAAAACCTGAGACATCCCTAAGGTGTAAGGCAGATACAAAAAATTATGTATTATACTACCATTGAAGTTTTTAAAAAGGAAAAAATAGATGTGTGTGTGTTATGTGTGTATTTCTTATGGATATAATATTGCTGAAAATATATTAAAATACTGGTAACATTGGTTGCCTTAGGAAAGGAGAACTAGGTAAATAAGGATGGGTTGTGTGATCAACTTTTTATTAAACAAGCTTTGGCAACTTTTGAATTTCTAACTGTGAGGATATATTTCATAATCATAAATAACATTAAAACTTAAATAAGCTAATAAAATAAAAATATATAAAGTAATTAAAGAATCTCACAAATGCCAGAATAAAACATGTCTGGGGCATTTTCTCTGACAAATAGTATGGCACATAGACTATTAATTAAGCCCAAGAGAAAAATGAAATAATCTGAGAATTAAATTCAGTCCCCACATTGCTGACTCTTTTCTAAGGTTCATATCCAGGCCAAGATTCATCCCTAAATATACACAGACATGAAGGAAGTAAAGTAATCCTCTTGTTCAAGTCTCAAAATCAAATGTCTATATTAAATATCATTATATTTAAATGTTCAGGCCTTTAAATATCTCATCCAGAATTAGATTGTGCATGTAAGTCCAGGTTGGGGGTCTCAAGAAAATTTAAACCATGACATTATTGCTCATTTTAGCAATGTTAGCAACTAACATGCTCAACACTTTGATGAGATTAATAATCAGAAATATATTTTTAAAGGCCCGACACATTTACCTTTAGATTGTAGTATCTGTTTCATAAACAGCCATAAAAAAAACTACTTTTTCCATTGTTGAGGTTCGGAATGTGACTGACTACAAAATATTTCAAGAAGTCACAAACCAATGGAATAACACACAGATGTCCATGACAAACCTAGTCATGCCAGAAATTTGTAATCTGGCATAAGCCAATGATAGGTTTTAAAGTCATTCTCTCAACTAAATATATGACAGACCAATTATATCAACACTTACTTAATACTCATACATATGGAGAGTAGATATACATATATATGGTGCATGTACATACAGTTTTACATATAAGTTAAGAGATATCCATAGCTAGTGATAAGTATTATTTTGAAGCCACAAATCCAATTCAGTTTATTTACAATCACTTTGGTGCTGAAAGTTTCTTAAGTAACCAGCTGTCAGTGGGTTAACCACTAAACATCAAGTTATAAGCAAAAATCATTAAGACTCATTAAAGATACTCTATTCCGGATCCCTCATACACAGATCTGTTCACTCAGCACATACTCACTTACTGCCCTCAATATGGTAAGCACCATATTAGACAGTGAGGGTAAGCAGAGAACATGGAAACTGCCTTCTAAGAGCTCTCAGCCCAGTAAAGGAGGGAGAGAGAAATGTATAAACACTGCAAAACACCACAATTACTGCTCTAACAGAAGCAAACAGAAGTGGGTATAAGAATTGTGTTGGCCCAAGAGTGGGAACTGTTAATCTACTTAGAAAATAGGGGAATGGGTAGGGATCTTTAGAAGGATGTTGTGACTCACAGTTATATAGCTGGATGGGCGGAGGCTTCATTCAAATTCAGACCTCTGGATTCCAGGTTGCTACACTGTTCCCTAACAACTTGATCAAAGATCATTAATATTATACTATTAGCTATAGCACACATGCACATGAGTGAGATTTAATTTAAGCAGTGTTTTTAAGCAGTGCCTTGCTAATGATTACCTACTTCGTAGAATGAAGAAAGACCTTTAAACAACTCTAACCTTGTACTTAAAGCACTTAACACTCACACATATGCAGAGTATGATATACATATATGTGGTGCATGTACATATAGTTTTACATATAAGCTAACAGATATCCATAGCTAGTAATAAGTATTATTTTGAAGCCACAAATCCAATTCAGTTTATTTACAATCACTTTGGTGCTGAAAGTTTCTTAACTAACCAGCTGTCAGACAGTGATGCTGCAAAACTATTATCCTGGCTGGACACTGTACTTAGATTAGAACTAAGAATGAATCTTTTCATTATCACTTTCTCTCTTACTTAACAAAATGTATTTCAGAGGGATTACTTGGCTTAATGCAGCCAATTCAATACAAAACTGAGTTGGCTACTTAGATTGCCCAAATATAATTATCCTCTTCAAACGTATGCAAAGCAATTAAAACCCCTGATATATGTGTGATAGGTAAGAAGTAAGTACTGGAGCACACCAATGCCAATTCCAAATGGGTAGAGAAAGACAACTTTTGGTACTATAATAGACAACTCCTACTCTTTCAGAAAACTGAAAATACTGTGGTAATTTAAAGCCTTAAACTGGTAAAGGAAGAATGACACTGTATTCACGTCTCAGAGCCAATAGCAATAATAGAAAATGATTAGTGGACACTGCCACTCATCAGTGTGCGCACAACTCTTTGTATTCTAACAGTTCCAATTAAGAACAGCCTTTAAGATAATTGGAGAAATATTTACTAAAGTGAAGCATGTATCTCCCCAGAATGAGCTGTTCTTCACAGAGGTTATATTCAGCAACTGTCCTTGGAAATACAGCTGTGCCTAATGTTTAAGTGCATCATGGCGCCGGCCAGGTTCTTTCCCCAGTCCCTCAGCTATTCATGCTGCCACACACACAAATGAAATAAGCCTGGAAAATACAGTGTTGCTATTCCATTATTTTCATCAACCGAAGACAAAAAAAAATTTTCTTAAAAGGGCAAAGAAGAACATCATCTTCTTTCTACATCATGGCATGCTACAATGGAATAAACCAAAATGCTACTATTTTTCTCCAAGCTATGTTTGTCCCGGCAGCCTTTTTCCTATCCTGATGAATCCAATAGACTATTGTTATAAGAAGACATCTGAAGTAATATTTCTTTTCCATGTGAGTTACATAATCCTAAATATCCAAATAAATGAAACCTGGTCATTCTATTTCTAAAAGGGATATTAATAAGTTGTTATGAAGACCTAAATCACATCAAAATAAAAAACACAGTGTAAGTAAAAAAAACAGTGTGTGTGCAGTGTAAACATGCAATATATACAATTATATATGTCTATATATACACACACTTTTATTTATATATATATATACATACATACACAATTTATATATATGCATACACACACACATTAACCAAAAAAAGGCTTATTTTATGAAAGACTATTACAATGAAAGCAAACTAAAGGCAGCTAACCATGGTCACATATTATTTAGTTGTGATGAAAACTGATTCAAAGAACTTCAAAGGTGGGGAAGGGAGTTGTTAAATGGATTACTCGGGGAAAAAAACAAGCTAGTTGCTTTAAATTCAACAGTCATGTTAGCAATTTATGGACTTGATTATACTTTCAAAATGAACAATAACCCAGTAACAACTCCAATAGAAAGATGCTAAATTTTTATGATAGGAGATAATCAGATCGGCAACCACAGATATAATATACATGACTAAAAGAAGAAACAATTCACAGTAAACATAAGCTGAGTACAAATTTTTTGTAAGAAAAGACAAAATTTTGTTTTTAAGACTAATTCAAAGAGCTGAGAAAAACCTTTATCACATTAAACTTCATCTTTGTATTTTCTTCTTCCTCTGTACAAGAATAACAAGGATACACATGAATATCTTAGGCAAGTACGTATATAGAAATGCATCATAATACTTTTAATACAATAAAAAACTAAGAGTGCTCAGTCATTAATAATACAAGTCACTCACTTTTAAAAAGTGAGCTAATATTGTTCTAGAGTTATTAATTTATCAATACAGTTTTTTAATTGCTTCTCCATCAATTATAATATTTCCATTTAAGAACTTCAGCTTTTAAGCTTAAAGAAATAATTATGTCCTTCAATCTTATGTTCAAATATCTTAAAAGAGTAAAGGAAATAGCCACATCATATACCTCTTTGAACTTCATTTAATTGTATTTATTCAACTATAGAAACTTTTTCTCTATACTACAGAGAAAACAGAAAGTTATTTCTACCTATCTCTCTGTCATGAGTTAGTCATGTTTAATACTAGTTAAAACAGAAATAGAACAAATTTTTCTTAGTTCTTTGAGTCTTCACTTCTTTAAAATGAAAAAATACAATGTATTTAGAAAGCAGTTTTTATATCAACTATATATGGATATTATTTTACATATATTTATGTATATTATAATGTATCTATATATTATGCTATTATTAATAATTTCTTTGCCGAGCTTAAGGATGCATTTCATATGTTGATTTGAGATTTTTTTTGCATACTTTCTAGTATTAAATATAGCAAACTGCCTTTAACTACAATTATAATTGACCAAAAATTAGTTTGATTTCCACTCGGGCTAATATTATAGTAAAATCTTTTATCTTATTTAAGTCAGTTTTAAAACTATTTAAAATAACAAATTATAATATATTTTATAGCCAAAGGAAAGCTTTGATATTAGCTATAAATTTTTACTTTATTCAATTGTGTAAATGAATTGAAACTTTCATAAAAGCATCTTAGGTGAAATTTGTTGATAGAGATTTATTTCCTTTTACTATTTCTCTTGGAATAGATATAAGACTGATTTGTCTAACCCTGGATTTTGCTAAGTAATATTTGTTTTATTCCAAAGATGCAGAGTGGCTATCTAATCTCTGCTGCATTATTTCCTCCTAAGACACTAACATGAAGTCCCTGGAAGTTATGATGTTTTGTCCCGGCTCAGCTACTATATCAAAAATTAAAAGTCCTTTATATCTCTGGAGTTCCATTCCCAATGAATTCATTTGAAAATATAAAACAATCACTTTTAAACAGGAATTAAGTTTCACTTGTTTTAAAATTATGCACTTCCAGCTGGCAAATCGTCACAATCTGTGTCCAGAAAATATATGAACAGTAACAACAAAACTCCACAGGAATAATTCTCATCTTCAGTGCATCCTAAGAAGCAGATTTCTCACTGGAAACAATGCAAGCAAGAAGACAGTAGTACAGCAGCATCTTTAAAGTATTGAATGAAAAACACTTGTCATCATAGAAGTTAAAATCCAATGAAAATAACTTTCAAAAACAAAGGCAAGAGTTCAGTATCACAATAGGATGACTATTGTTAACAAAAATGTACTGTATTTTTCAAAATAAAAGAGTAGAATTGGAATGTTCCTAACACAAAGAAATGATAAATGATCAAGGTGATGGATATCCTAACTGCCCTGATTTGATCATTACACATTGTACACTTATACAAAATATCGCACCTACCTGATAAACATGTACAACTATCATGTATCCATAATAACTAAAAAAAATTTAAAAACAAAGGCAAATTGAAGACCTCCCTCAGAACACATGCAAAAATTAACTCAAAATGGAACACAGACCTAGATGAAGAACCTAAAACTAGAAAACTTCTGAAGGAAAACAGAAAAAATCTTTGTGACACTGAGTTAGGCAAAGATAAATTAGATATAACACAGAATGTACAATCTACCAAAAAAAATTAAGACATCAAAATAAAGTACTCTCTTCAAAAGACGCTATAAAAAGAACAATTTAAAAAAACAACACATGGAGGAAAATATTTGCAAGTTGCATTTCTGATAAAAGGACTTCCATCTAGACTATATAAAGAACTCTCAAATGTGATAAGAAAACAAAAACCTTATTATGTGAGGTGATGGATATGTTAATTTGCTTGACTGTAAATCATTTCACTATGTAAATATATATATGAAAACACCATGTTTTACACCTTAAATATAGACAATAAAAAAGAAAATCAAATAGTTGAGAATTTATTTTAATTTTTTGAAAACTCACTTTTTAAAAAATGGGCAAAAGATTTGAGTAAACACTTCACAAAACACTTCACAGAAGTCAAAAATAATATGAAAAAATGCTCAATAAGTCAACAAGCATATGAAAAGATGCATAATATCACTAGTCATTACAGAATTGTAAACTAAAACCACAGGGAGATACTATTACACCTATTAAAATGGGTAAAATGAAAATGACTGGCCATACTAGTCTTTTCGGCAAGGATAGGAAGCAGCTAGAATTCTCGTCTACTGCTGGTGGGAATGTAAAATGGTACAACCTCTTTGGAAAACAGTTCAGCAGTTTCTTAAAAAGTTAATACACCTACTGTATGACCAAGCCATTCCACTTCTAGTTATTTACCCAAGAGAAGTGAAAATGTAGGTCCACCCAAAGATGAACATTCAACAGTAGCTTGATGCATAATGGCCAAAACCTGGAAACAGCCTAAATGTCCAGTAACAAGTGAAATGATAAACAAATTGTGCAATGCACACAATGGAATAAGTATTTCAGCAATAAAAAGGAATGCACTATTGATAAACACAACATGCATGATTCAAGATAAATGAAAAATGTTACATTATAACACAGAAAAAGGGATTTTGCCAACATCATTAAGGTTACTAATTAGTTGATTTGCATTAATCAAAAGGGAGATTATCCTCTTAGGCCTCACTTAATCACATGAGCCCTTTAAGTCTGGATCTAGCAATCAGAGCCAGAGCCAGTCAGGGTTTTAAAGCATGAGAAGGTTTTAACACATCTGACTTTGTACATGGAGGTAAGTACTTCCAAGAATTACAGCTCCAGAAGCTGAGAGTCCCCCTACCCCCGAGCTAGCTGAAAACCAGCAAGGAAATGGGTATCTCAGTCCAACCACTACAACGAACTGGATTCTGCTAACAATCTGAAGGAGCCTGAAGAAAGACTGAATTAACTAGTTTTTCTGTTCAGTGCATCTGGAACCATACATCTACCCATGAACTGCCCAGTTTGAAAATGCTATATAAGCTATTCTTTATGGAGAGCTAGAAAAGAGACAACTGATGATAATAATAAATGGATGATATCTAATGATAGTAAGTGAAATTAATAAAAATAAAAGCTGACTTTTACTGAGTGCTTGTCAGGTGACAGGCATTGTACTAACCATTTAACCATCTTTAATCCTTTAACCCTCTTTCACTTAATCATCACAACTTAGCAGGTGGGTACTATTATCATTCCCATTTCACAGATGGGGAAATTGAGACTTAGAGGTTAATTTTCAAAAGATAATCAACAAGCAAGTGGTGATGCAAGGATTTAAATTTAATCTGACTCTAGAGTCTAAGTCTTAATTATACAAGATGATTCTTCATAGAAACACCACTAAGTAACACCAGTTGATACTGTCACAGTTGAACACTCCTTTCTCCTTAAAACACTTTCTTCATTTGGCTTCCAGAAGACTACACACTACTGGACTCTCATCCTATCTCAACAGCTGCTTTGTCTTGGTCTCCTTTGCTGGTTTCTCCTTATCTCTCCCACAAGTTTCATCCCCGGCACATCCTAAAAAACATAAATAATGCCTCCCCCAAATCGCCCCCTGGGGGATAGAGGGCAGGCATTTATCCATAGACACTGATCCCCTCTTAGTGGATCATTGCCTGGGGGTGTTAACTCCCCCAGACTTCCCAAGGGGCAGCTGTGTGTGTGAGTGTGTGTGTCAAGGGTGACGGCATCCCTACCCTTTTAGGGTATTGTTCCTGAACAGGAGACTTACTGATGTTCACTACACCATGACAATGTTCCATCAGGCCAACTTCTTCTAGGTGATACAATATATGGTAGGATCAGTGGATCCCATGGTTATGTGCCATTGTCACACCTCCTTTACTACAAAGTGCACCCCTTAGTTGGAAGCAAAATGTCAGAAAATCAGGTGTTTATAACTCCATCAGATAGTAGTGCTGGCAGAGGCATTGTAAACAGCGCAAATTCATATCAAAAAAGGTGTCAATTCCATCAGTGCAAACCACTGCTCTCTCGAGGAAGGAAAGGCTCTTATGCAATCAATCAAGCAGCTGGCTGCCCTCCTTACAGAATTTACCATCAATCTATGCTATTGATAGCTAGACATCCAAAAAGGCAGTAGTTATACTAGCTTTAGTAAGAAAGAACCTTAACTGCTGGGCCATGCATGTGTCCTCTCCTTAATATCACTAACAAAGTCCTCACTGCCATCTGGTAAGTAACTTAGTTACAGAGTTCTGAGGGGCTGCCTTCTAGACTTTCTTCTTACACCAAATTTCTAAGCTTGGTTTCCCTTATAAGTATAACTTAAGACAACTACTTGTGTCGGGGCAGGTTATTAAGAAGGTGGAACAGTGAAGGAACGGCCAACGAGGATAAAGAGATGATACAAAAGTGTATTCTTGATGTTGCTGCTGTGGACAACTAGAACTCAATTTCACTTGGACTTCTTGAGAAGCACACAGATTGGCCTACAAAATTGTCTGGCTAACAGGTAAGAAGCAGGAGCATTTATCCACCAACTACTGCTGCCTCTTGGTTGAAGAACATCAGATGTGTTAACTTACCAAAACTCAAGGCTGTGCAGGGCATGAGCTGAGAGAACTACTGCTGGCATCTGCAAAGTTGGAAGAGCCTCAGAGCAGAAAGCAGAGGCCTGGCAAACCTGAGAGAAGAGAAGCTGTCAGCGAGAAGTGCGTGGAAGCTTGCATGAAACTTTCCCCCAACTCGAAAATCAGAAGTGATGCTCAAAAGCTGTAACTCAGGACACTGAAGGCTTCTGACACAACAGGATTATTAATTTCTTAGAAATTTAAAACCAATTCATAGCTGCAAGTCTTTAATTTTGTTTACCATGCAGTTATCACAAGAGTAAATGTAGGGAATGTAATGTAATGTAAGGGAGTCAATATTTATTAAACGCCTACTCTATAGTAAGTACTACTCCAGCCTTTCACACATTTCACCTGTAGAAATGTTTCACTGACAGAGTCATCAGGGAAGAGCTGTGATCAGGTGACATTTCATCCATTATCAGAAGTAAGTGCGGAAGCAAGCCCTGTGGACATCCGAGAGGGCAGTGTTCTGTGCAAGAAGGAACAGCAGCTACAAAGCACTGATGCTTGATATGCTTGGAGATGGTTATAGTTAAGCTCTGAAGAGTAGCTTGGGTGTGACCATCAAGAACAAGTTTAGTCTCATAAACCATGGTATGGGTTTTGAACTTTAATCTCAGTTAAACAGTAAGCCATTAAAGGTTCTGCACAGAGGAGTGCACATTCTGCCACAGGTTCTAAAAGGACCACTCCAGCTGCTGAATGGGAACTAGAATGTAGAGAAATAAACATAAGTAGAAAGCCCTATTTGAAGTCTACTGCAATTAAACACGCACGAGTAGAGACTACCTTGACACCTCTTGTACCATAAATTGTCTTAAACTGCCATTTACCTTCTCACCGGAACCCCTAACTCTTGAGGGTAGGGAGCTCATACTTGTAATTTATGGATTATGTATATGACCTATACATATGCCCATTTAGTAGGTGTTTGATAAACAATTGTATACATGGCTAACAGTAGTAGGAAATCCACATTATTCAGTGACAGTATGGCATCGTTGAAAGCCTGTATCATTTACTATCTCTTTAGAAAATTTAAGTTCTATAAACCTTAATTTCAACATTCCTAATGTTGCTTACACTGGCCTAACAAGGTTGGTAAGTATTAAATGAAAAAATGCCTAACCAGATCCTTTTTTTCTCGCCACCACTTATGGTAGGAGATGCCTGACTTGCTTCAATACAAACCCACACTCCCAATATAAGACATAAATGCTGCCCTTTCTGCATAACGCCTGTAAAATTTTTAAAGTTGACCATAACTGACTGGATTCTAACATATAAATTAATCCAATTCATCTCTTTCTGGTATCCAAAGCATGTTCTCAAAGATTGTCCGTCTTTGTTTTGGTAGTTTTCCTTCCACATCATTCTTTTAAGTGTTATCTAGAAACAACTCATCGACATCTTATCTTGGTTTTTACATCATTACATCTCAGTGATTATAGATGCAGCCCTAAATGCGGGGTAAATATTTAGGAAAGTTTTTGATAGCCGGTCCTCGAGCTGTGGATTTACCTTCCAAGCAGTAACTAGCACTGTCAAAACAATGCTGGCAACATTTCTGTGACGTTGCGAGGATCGCGGTTGTCGCAGCTACATGCTGAATTATAACGTCAGAAACACCATCCCAAGCGTTACTTCTGCCCACATTCACCGGAAAAGCACCTACGAATCAGGCAACATGGAAACGGAGAAAGGTACTGTTTCTGCCGCATCTCATTTAGATCAAGCTGGGGGGAAGAGGGAAGCCAAGGATTTTTGAATCTGGTTCCAACATTCTCCACGTGGCCGCATTCTCAAATCCAGCCCAGGGCCACTGACGTGGAAGTCGCCTCCCTCGTGGGCACCCACCGCGTCAGGGGTACCCGACAGCTGCAACCCCGGGGACCTCAGAGGCCAGAAATACACGAAGCACTGGTCTGAGAATGACATTCTCGACCAGATTGTCGCCTGCCATAGCCATCCCAGAGTTGAAGAGCTGGCCTCGCACTGCTAGGCTCACCCAGGCAGCGCCCGTCCCGCTCCCCAGAGCGGACAGAGCATGCGCGAGAAGTAATGGCGCGGAAGCCGGCCGTCGCCCCAGGCCGGCGAGGGGGCGGGACTACACGCCTGCGCACGCGCGCAGGGACACATAGGCGGAAGTGGTGTGCGGCCGCTGGAGATGCGAGCACCTTCCGGGGCAGTGGCTGCCGTGGTGAAAAGTGCAGGAGCAAGAGAGAAGGAGGAAGAGGAGGTGATGGCGACGGACCTGGGGAGGGGGAGACGCTCCGTCTGGCTGAGGCGCCACCCGGGCTGGGGTCACCCTTCCAGGTGACATATCGGCTCTGGGGTGGGCTGCACCTGGGGCCCTTCCAAGTGTTGGGGACCCAGATCCCCTCTCCCCCAGAAAACCTTGACACCGCCCGTCTTCCTTATCCAGAACGAGCATTCGAGGAGCGGATAAGGTCGGGATGGAAGGAGCGGGTGACTTCCTTTTTTTAAAGAACGGAAACCTGCTGGTACGGTTTCCAGGGAAGAACATCTGCTCCTTCTAGGCTCTTTTTCGCCGTCGGGCTGGCGAGAACTCCCCCAGGCCCCAGTCTGTGGACTTGCGGGGATGAGGTCACCTAAAGGGGTCTTTTAGGCTGTTCTAGGGGCCTCTGGAGAACTGTCAGTCTCCTGGATTCTCCAAGACTGCATTTGCAGTTGAGAACCGCTTCCGCGTTCTGCGTTAAATAGTAGGGGCACTGCAAGATATTTTAATTTCTATATGACTTGCAGTGGAAAGTGATTGTTCTTTACAGGTTATTAAGTTTATGACATAAACTTAAGAAGTTCTGCAAGTGCCTTCTCCAGTCTTTGCAACTGAATTTACTCCCCCATCTTTTTATTTTTAAAAGGAATATTTAAAGGAGAAGGTGGAATGATAGGATGTGCTAACAGAATGTTTAAGTGTTGGGAACATGCATTTATTCTACAGTAGGCTATCGGGCGTCTAGAATTGCTTTTTAATTAAACGTTTTTCTAAGTGAAATAGTTTAGAACTTCGAAGAGAGATACAGGCAGCATTTGAAAATAATTTAAATAGTGCTATTTGTACTTAATTACTTAATACATAGATTAAATTCTAATTTTAGCTCTCTCCCTTGGAAAAAAAATGTAGCCTTGAATAATTAACACACAGTTTCTCCAACTTTGTGTAATGAAGTGTGTACAAAGAAATGAGAAAATTTTTTCCTCTGTTTTATGATCATACCCAATTATTAATTCCAGAGTACAGTTAATCAAGGTATGGCATGGCAAGATTCTATTATTTGTAACAGTATATGTGCCCAAATGTAGATGGAGTTGTGTTTTTTTCAGGTTATTCACACCCTGATGACATATTTTTCTCATGGTTTGCCCTTTGTGATAAGGGACTTTTGTCCTTTAGATTGGAAAAGACTAGATTAAGAAATCAACTGAAATAATTTTGACTTCAGTAGGTCATTATAAGGCGACATTATCACCAGTTATTTATAATTTTTAAATGTTCACTGTGTGCTGGAAATTCTACCTTTTTATTTCATTTTAGCAATTATTTATACCTTCAAGGAACTAAAGTTAAATATCTGTGTTGATGTTAGAAAGAAGTCTCAGGCAGTGATTCACACCTGTGATTTTTTTTTTTAATATTTTAGTTTCAAGGTTGCCGTGAACTTCCAAAGCAAAGCAAAATCGCAATCATTTAATTGGAAAACTGGTTTTAATTCCTTGCTTCATTTTTCCCCCCTACTCACAAGGACTTTGGCCCAGTTCTTTAGATGGTAATTAGTATCAGTCATATTTGAAATGGAAGGGATATGGCGAACGTTAGGGATCAGTTACTGGGTATCAGGCTTTTGTCAGTCACACTTTCTGACCAGTGATGTTCTTATTAGCAAAACTGCATTCTAAATGCAAAGCTTTATAGGGCAGTTTTTATGAACTGAATTTATTTTCTTGTTCATCTCCAACGCTTTGTAGGAAATTTCAGTTGGTATGTCGGTATTTTGGCACACATACGGAGAAAGGATAGTGCTGAACGGTTTTAACTGTGCACATATGGCCTGTTATCTGCAGCTCGTAAGGTTGCCAAGGTGATAAAGTGTTGGAAAGGAACAAAACAATATTGATTAAATGGTGTTCACTAAAGTGGAATAGAGTCCTTCCTTTAATATCTTAACTTTTTGTTATGTGCTAGAACATCATATGAAGATGACATCATCTCTTGCCTTAAGGAATTCAAATGCTTACAGAAGAAGCAGACGTGAAAATGAAAAAGTTATCCCATTATGATTTAGGTGAAAAATATGAAAAAATATGGATAATATCGTATGATAGTCCAGGACATCAACTAGTTTTTAATTTACAGGCCCTTAATCAAGGGTGTAGCATGATCAGAATTCATATTAAGCCATGTGGAAGATGGGTCACAAAGGGAAGAAGATATTATAACCAGGCTAATCTGGTAATTAGGCAAGAGAAAATGGCTGCTTGATAGGATGGGGTGGAAACAGATTTCAGATCTATTTATGGATGTAGGAGTAACAGGAATCTTGGCAAAATATAGAATATATTCTATAGGAAAAGGAAAAAAATAGGAAAAGGAAAAAATCTTAAGATAACGCCCAGGTTTTTAGTTTGTGTTTCATACCAGGCAGGTACTGTTAAGTGAGATTGGAAATATAAGAAGAAAGAGCAGTGAGATTGGGAATATAGGTAGAAAGGGTAGATTTGTTTTGAGAGGAAAATAATGACCTCAGCTTCGGACATTTTTCATATGAGGTCCATGCGGAGCTTATGAGTAGAGATATCAAAGAAGCACGTGGATATATTAACAGAGATCTAGATCTCAGGAGAGAAGTCTGGGTCAGAAATCCTGGTCTGTATTTCCAACTGCACACCAAAAGGGTAAATCAGCTCAGCATACCGTACTTCCCTAGCAATATTTCTAAAAAGTTGAGTGATGATAGCTAACATTTATAGACTGTCATATGCTAGGCACTTTTACATTTATTTCATATAGTCCTAACAAAAATCCTATGATAGGCACATTTTTAATTCTCCCTTTTAAAGATAACAGAACCTTAGGCTCAGAAAGATTAAATAATTTACCCAAGATTCCTCAGCTAATAAGTAGAAAAGCCAGATTTTTAATTCGTATCTTTCAAAATTCCAAAACATACCATGCTATACTACTTTCTTGTAATATTACCTGTAATTGTGTTGAGTCGTTACAATATGCTTGGCATTTTGCTAAATTACAAACGTCTCAAGGTGACTTTTGGAAACATTTACCTTCTGGAGAAGGTTCTTGATACCAACAAAAACAGAAGAGAGGTTTTCTAGAAATTTTATATATTCTATGTATGTGTATGTAAATATATAATCATTATTTGTACTTTTCTACCAATCTCTGTTTTCTATAAGATTTTCAGTTTTGCCCATATCTTGCCAATACCACAGTCAATTTCAAAAATCATATCCAAGCAGAGGGTGAGTAATGGCAAGCTGAAGTTTGAGCGCATCCAGGGGAAGGACCAGTTTATTTGGTTTGTCTGAGTGTTGGATACAGAGTATACACCAGATACCAAAGATGCAGAGACAAATAAGATTTGGGTCTTGCCTTTGAAGTTCTGTCTTCTCCCACCTGGGGAAATTGAAGAGGATGTCGCAAAGAATGCAACATTAAAGCTGAACTTCAAAACCTGACCCAGAGAAAGAAAACATCAGGCTGAAAGGACATCATTAACAGAAGGCAAGGGTGTTTGAGAGTTGATGGTGTGTTTCAGTGATGAAACATAGGTGGTTTAGGGTTTTATTTAAAAAATGGAGGGAGAAGGAGCTTAGAAACCCATGTGGGGCCAGGTTTATTTTAGTGGTGCTCCATGTCCATGCCTACACGTATACAGAAGAGTAAATTGTTAAGGTTTTTGTCACTTCTACAGTCAAGCACAGGTTCGACCAAGTGTTTAGGGGAGATAAAGCATGTTTTATAAAGAAAGTGTCATCTCAATGATATCCTACAAAATGACCTAGAAAGTCTTAATCACATTTGACAATGATTGAAACATAGTGTGGGAAGCAAGGTTAAAGTAAAACAAACAAGAAAGAAGTAAAGGAAAAGAAACATAGGAAAACTTAATAAAACTACACATTTTCTGTTTAGAATATGGCAAGTGCCCTATGAAAGAATGTCTTGATGCCTGTGTACTGTTAGTTACAAGTTGTATTCAGAGCCTTGGCCCCTTGTTTGAGTTACTAAAGAGGGACTGGTTAATTAATCTCTGTAAATCAGTAAACTCTTAAGTGATCATGAAGAGGTGACTCTAATTCTTGCTATTTTAAACCATTACGTAACAGTTTCCTTTAAAAAAATTTCTGAACAACAACTCACTGTCAAAGTTATTCATAGGTTTTTTCTTTGTCATAATTCATCAGTCTTTTCCTCAGCCTTTACATGGAATTCATTTTTTCAGTTTATATAAATCCAAAGAGAAATGGATAGTCATCCATGGTGCCTTTATACTTTTTTTCACAGACAAAAAATGACCCATTTTCCAGCATTTTATATCCCAAAGACCTCTTAAATTAAAATGTTTTTTCCCAAAGGAAGAAAATGTTTTCTTTTAACCTAAAAGATGCAGTTGCTAATGCACATTATCCTTTCTGTAGTCTCTGATAAATCTAGCTTTTTAAGTAACTTAGTTTTTTTACTTTATATATTTTACAATTGTCTTAGTATTTAAAGGAGCTGTGGTATTGGCAAGATATGGCCAAAACTGAAAATCTTAGGGAAAACAGATTGGTAGAAAAGTACAAATAATGATTATATATTTATATACACATACATAGAATAAATAAAATTACTAGAAAACCTCTTGTGATTTCATAAGAACCAAAATAAGAAAACCTTATTCTTTTCTACAAGTAAAGATAGACCTTAATGTTGATAAGATTATGCATAAACTATAGTGAGCTTTAAAAATTATATTTACTATATATTAATAAAAACATCAGGCATGCTTAGTTCTTGATGAAATAAATACTAGGTTAGCTTTTGGTTTATTGCTATGGAAATAAGTATGGTGTATATTCAATTTAGTAATGTATTGATCTTTATCAGGTACAGATAAATTGTTAGAAGAGTAAGCACATTGTTTTTGGTTGTTTTGAAGCTGGAATGTAGGAATTAATGTATTAATATCCAGAGAGAATCAGAATTATCTGATAATTCTAAAGTTTGGAATATTCTTGGGAGCATAATACTTTATGATCTAAATGTTTTGCTTTAATTGTTTATTTCCTTCTCTAGGACTTCACAGAGCAAGCTAAAGAAAGACTGAACGAAAGAGAAGAAACCAACAAAGATAACTTTTGAATGCAGCACAATAACAATGGATCTCAAACTCAACAACTCCAGGAAATACATTTCTATCACTGTACCGTCTAAAACACAAACAATGTCACCACACATCAAGTCAATTGATGACATCATAGTACTTGGCATAAATCTCAGCAAATTTAACAAACTTACTCAATTTTTCATATGTGTTGCTGGAGTTTTTATATTTTACCTAATTTATGGATGTTTACAGGTAAAAAAATAGTTATTCGTTTATAATATGTTAATTATTTATAGCAATTGAGGTCAGTATGGACACTTACTAGTAGTTTTGTTCAAGATATTATCACAGGGTACCGGCTAATTCATAAATTTGAGTTTTTAAACATAGTAGTAGAAAAGGGCCTCTTAAAAGTGAGTCTACTGAAAACAGATTAAAATTTCATAATTAAATATTAAGTGGAGAGGAGGGGCATGTAGAGACTATCTTGAAAAATTAAAATCATGAAAATGATTTTAAAATACTTAACAAAATGTAGGTAATAATTGCAGCCATTTTTTTATGTGTTATTAAGAGAAAGAATGATTCAAGTATTGCTTGATATCTTTGAACATAATTTTTCCAGTGAAATTGATTGATAACACAGTTTCCTCTTGATTCTTGGAGCTCAATAATAAAAGGCCATTTTGCAAAAATATATCAGGATATTTTATGGTTTTCCAAGAATATCTCTTTAATCCTACAATATTTGAATCATTGTTTTTTTTTCAAACACCTATTATATTCTCATTCTCGTTGGTTTTCTCTTCTAGTCTGACTTTGCCAGAATCTTATTTTTCTGTGATTTTGGCTTGTGCAAAACATTTCTAACAATGTAACAGTTTATCTCATATTTGCATTTTATTTTGGGATAATTGTATATATTTGGTCAGCAGCAAATTCCTGAACTTCAAAGACATGGGCTGGATGGATGAAAATCCAGGCTAGTGAAAACAGTATGTTTGAATGGGGACTAATTTTATTAATGACTATTTAATTAGTGAATATTTTCAGCCATTACTAACTTTGCTTTTTTATGCAACTCCATAACATAGAAAACCTTGCAACTCCATAACATGAGAAAACCTTTGTAATCCAAGAAAAGGAACACAATATATTTTCTTAAAACACAGATAATATTTCTAATATTCTTTAGTACTAGTAAGAGTAATCTTAAAAATTGTTGTATTCTTTTCCATTGTCTTATAGAGATGAAATTAAAAGGTAAATGTAAATAAAGAAGGTAGAATTGTGACTTTATAGTTAACTTGAAGAATGCTATGAAGAATGTTAATATTAGTATAAAAACAAAAGCATGAATTAAAAATCTTAATATTTCTAATAACTGTTTTCCATTAGAAGGTGATATAAAACATGAAATATCACAATGAAGAATAATTAAAAATAGAGATTAAAATTTCATGTTCACTTTTTTCTTTAGCATACCACTATTACCAAATAGTTTGGAAGCAAAGTTAGCAAAGGAAAATGAATTAGAAATTTATCCTACATATTTTATTAAATATATTTTTTTCTATTTAATCATATATTTTATAAACTGGAATACAGAAAGTTTTTTTGCATTATATAAATCCTTGCTAATTATGTTCATAACATTACTGCTTTCACTTTGTGAAAACTAACATTGCTACTAACTCTTGCATATAATTGTGTAGCAAAATAATTCAAAGAGAATGGTTGGAGTTTGGTAATGAAGTGTTTTTTATATATACATATATACACATACATATATACATGTATATGCACACACTTTGATTTATTGATCAACTTGATTTATTCAATTAAAATTAAGCCAGATAACATTATTAGAATACTTCTTAATGACTTGTTAATAATGGCTTATTAATAATTAATGTAAATATTACTTTATAACATGTTTAGGCAAATTAATCATTCCCTCTTCAAGGAGAAAGTTTATATCATCTGGGGCATAACAATTTCAAAAAAATAACATTATCAACAGGAACTGGTTATGTTCCTATAGAAAAATAGGCCTGAGATGATAGACTGCTAATGAAATATGTTTTTAATATAATAAATGAATTCTCGAATCACCTACCTTTTTCATTGTTTGGGGCAGCTGTTTTAATTTTGGTCTTTAAAAAAAAAAAAAGCAGCAGCAGTATAGGGTAGTGTTGCCTTATAATTACTGATTTTTCTGTTGATTTTCGTACCAGGGCACCTAGTGTCAGTTTTTGGGAAAGGGCTCGTAACCGCTATAATTGAACTGTTAGAAGCCTTGTCATATGATTTTTTTCTTTTGGTTGGGTTTAGGGCTTGTGTTTTTAAGAATTTATTGTGAAGAAATTGATCTGTCCCCTTGAACTTAACAGTATTCGTGTGCCTTTTGACAGGAATTAATATTTTCAGTGGAGGGTTTTAAGTCCTATGGCTGGTACCTTACTTTAGTGCAGTTTGCATTTTACTCCATATTTGGCCTAATAGAACTTCAGCTTATTCAGGACAAAAGGAGAAGGTATGTGGCTTGTTTGTTTTTATTTTTTGATAATTAAGTTCACTAGTATTAGTTGAATCTTTTTATTACTTTTTTGGAATACTGAATATGCATGAAATTTATATGTCCTGTTAAAACATATCTTATATATTTTTATTGGTATAACCAACTTATTAACACTAAATTTGATAAAAGTGAGATCTCTCTTTAAGTGTAATGTTACAAAATAAAAAAAATATATCTTAGGCTCAACTTATAGTAAGGTTTAATCTAAAAATGTGAAAATATTCAGATATACTTATGTGTTTTTATAAATTTCACTGAAACAGATATCGTTACTGAAAGATGTACAGTGCAACTTACATCAAAGTCATGAAATGAAATATCAGTATAGGCTGAGCATCCATAATCCAAAAACCCAAAATACAAAATGCTCCAAAATCTGAAACCAAACACATTAAGTATTTAACAAAAACTTTGTTTCATGCACAAAATTATTTAAAATATTGTATGGAATTACCTTTGGGTTATATGTATGAGGTGTATATGAAACATAAATAAATTTTATGTTTAGACCTGTGTCCCATCCCCAAGATATCTCATTATATATATGCAAATATTCTAAAATCTGAAAAAAAATCCAAAATTGGAAACACTTCTGGTCTCAAGCATTTTGGATAAGGAATGTTCAACCTGTATGTGTTTTTATAGTGGTTTTTAAAATGTGAAGCTAATGTTTTGTGGGATATATTCCAACTAACATTGTCATGTGATGTCCAGGAGCTGAGGTTGCATTCTTAAACATTAGAGAAACACATATTCATTCCTTTTCATCAAAACGGAAAGAGCTCATTTGACAATATCTTATAAATTAACAGCCATCTAGATTTTAGAAATATCTTGATATATTTTAATGGTATAAAGAAAAATATATAATAGTCTTGAGTATAAACAGAAGGTGGTTAGGAAGTTGAATATAAAGTTTTCTTAATAACCATAAGAAGTGTGGGCATTCTGTCATATCATACCCTAATATGCGTATATTTCATGTATCTACTGGGCAGTTTAAGTGTAATAAAGACTAAAATACTGACATTGATACAAATCCTTTAGTGAAAATAAAAAGTTTTTTGCAGGCTTTTTTTAAAAAAAAAAAACATAAAATGTGTGTTTGGGCCGGGTGTGGTCACTCATGCCTGTAATCCTAGCACTCCGGGAGGCCGAGGTGGGGAAGTATCACTTGAGGCCAGGAACTGAAGACCAGCTAGAACAAGAGTGAGACCCCATCTCTACTAAAAATAGAAAAATTAGTAGGGCGTCCTGGTGCATTCCTGTAGTCCCAGCTACTTGGGAGGCTGAGGCAGGAGGATTGCTTAAGCCCAGGAATTGGGGGTTGCAGTGAGCTATGATGATGCCACTGTACTCCAGCCTGGGGAACAGAGCAGTACTCTCTCTCTCAAAAAAAAAACGTGTTTGAGGTTTCTATCAAGGTACCTGTACAATTTTAAGTATTTAAATCTGTAACAGAGGGTTTCTTCGTGGATCAGTTTTGCCTCCCAGCTTCTCTTTATTGCCAGTAAATTAGCAGTTATAGTAAAAATATTTGAATCTGAGACTATCATCATCTTTATTTTCATGTTCTGAAACTCTGCAAGGTATAGCCATAGGTGATAGAATAGGAAGTCATTAAATATCTGTCAAGACTAATATATAAGGAAGCCTGATGATTGATTACTTAGTGCAAACTACTGGGCCTCTCATTGTTTCTAAGGTAGAAGACACTAATAATGTCTTTGTTAAGTGATAAATGACACAAAGATGATGCATATCCTATTGAATTTCAAAAAGAAGCACCTTTCTATATCAGTTACACAGATTAGTTGGGGAGAGGGCATCAAGCCATGCTTATTCCAACTTTTAAACCTCATGACCATAACATATTTAAAAATAAAATAATTAATTTGATTTAAATGTTAGTGAGAGAATTTGGCAGAAAAATTTATAGACTTATAATAAATGTAATTATGATTTGAAACCTTTTCCTTCCAAGGCACAATAAAAAAAATTTTTCAAGTCTTTATGTTACAATGAAAATATGCCCAATTATTTATTCTTTTGTTTGTTTTTTGTTTGGTTGTTTTTTTTTATTTCAGAATACTGCAGGGGTACAAATGTTTTGTATTACAAATGTTTTGTATTCAGATGTTTTGAATTACTTTTTTACAGTTTGAGTCAAAATTATAAGGGTGTCCATCACCTAGATAGTGTGCATTTTACCCATTAGGTGTGAATTTACCCATCCCCTCGCCCCTTCCACCTGCTTGATTTCCGTTGAATTTTACTACCATATGTACATGTGAGTATTATCATTTAGTTCCAGTTTAATAGTGAGTACATGTGGTGTTTGTTTTTCCATTTTTTCAGTACTTCATTTAGGAGGATGGTCTCTAGTTCCATCCAGGTTGTTACAAAAAGTATTAATTCACCATTTTTTTATGGCTGAGTAATACTCCATGGTGTACATATACCACATTTTATTAATCTGCTCATGTGTTGATGGGCACTTTGGTTGTTTCCACATCTTTGCAATTGTGAATTGTGCTGCTATAAACATTCAAGTGCAATTATCTTTTTCATAGACTGTCTTTTTTCCCTTTGGGTAAATACCCAGTAGTGGAATTGCTGGATCAAAATGGTAGTTCTACTTTTGGTTTTTTGTGGTATCTCCATATTACTTTCCATAGAGGTTGTACTAGTTTGCAGTCCCACCAACAGTGTATAAGTGTTCTTTTCTCTCTGCATCCATGCCAGCATCTGTTGTTTTGGAACTTTTTGATAAAAGCTGTTCTCACTGGAGTTAGATAATATCTCATTGTGGTTTTGATTTGCATTTCCCTGATGATTAGAGATGATGAGCATTTTTCATATGTTTATTGGCCATTAGTCTATCTTCTTTTGAAAAGCTTCTGTTCCTGTCTTTTGCCCACTTTTTAATGAAGTTGTTTGATGTTTTCTTGCTGATTTGTTTGAGTTCTTTGTAGATTCTGGTTATTATCCCTTTATCGGATACATAGCATGCAAATATTTTCTCCCATTCTGTAGGTTGTCTCTTCGTTCTATCGATTGTTTCTTGGCTGTGCAGAAGCTTTTTAATTTGATGAGGTTCCATTTTGTTGTTGTTGTTGCTGTGATTGCCTTTGGGCTCTTCTTCATAAATTCTTTGCCTAGGCTGATATCTGTAAGAGTTTTTCCAGCTTCTTCTTCTAGAATTCTTAGAGTTTCATGCCTTAGGTTTAAGTATGTTATCCATTGTGAATTCATTTTTGTGAGTAGTGAGAGGTGAGGATCCTGTTTCAGTCTTCTACATGTGGCTATCCAATTTTCCCAGCACCATTTATTGAATAAGGAATCTTTTCCCCAGTGTATGTTTTTGTCTGCTTTGTCAAAGATCAGATGGCAATATGAAGATGGTTTTATATCTGGGTTCTCTGTTCTGATCCATTGGTCTATGTCTCTCTTCTTGTGCCAGTACTGCCAAAATGCTGTTTTGGTTACTGTAGCCTTGTAGAATATAGCTTGAAGTCTGGTAAAGTGATGCCTCCCAATTTGTTCTTTTTTCTTAAGGTTGCTGTGACTATTCCAGGTCTTTTCTGGTTCTGTACAAAGCATAGAATTATTTTTTCTAGATCTGCAAAAAATGGCATTGGTATTTTAATGGGGATTGCATTGAATCTGTAAATCACTCTGGGTAGTGTAGACATTTTAACAATGTTGATTCTACCGATGCATGAGCATGATCTGTTTTTCCATTTGTTTACATCCTCTGCTATTTCCTACTTCAGTAATTCTCCCTGTAGAGGTCTTTCCCCTCCTTGGTTAAATATATTCCTAGGTATTTTATTTTCTTTGTTGCTATTGTGAAAGGTATTGAGTCTTTGATTTGGTTCTCAGCTTGACTGTTGTTGGTGTATAAGAATGCAACTGATTTGTGTACGTTGATTTTATAACCTGAAACTTTGCTGAATTTATCAGTTCCAGAAGTCTGTTGGCAGAATCTCTGGGGTTTTCTAGATGTAAGATATCATCATCAAAGAGCAATAGTTTGACTTCTTCTTTCCACATTTGGAAATTACCCCCAATTATTTATTTCTTAATTTACCTCCGCATATACACCCATCTCTGAATTATTTAAGTGGTACTACTGCTCTTTAGATCTTTAATTAGCTAAACTCTCTGCTTAGTGTTTTTTCTTTTCTCCTCCTTTTATATGAATACCAATGTACTGGAAAGAGAACAGAATTTGGAGTTAGTGCGACACTATCTCTTATCACCTCTGTCAAAACCTCAAGGAATTTCTGAAATTCCCTTAGCTTTATTTGAGGATCAAATATGGTAATGTGTACTAAAGCACATCATAAACTGTTATACCCTAAATATGCTACTTCTTATTTCTCACCAGAGATTATCTTGTAATTTTGTTATTAATTACTGTGAGTTTTTAACAAAAGAGATCTGTCAAATTGGTTTTGAGCAGTTTTTGAAGTTATAATTTCCCCACCATTTCTGAAGAAGCAAGCAGTTGAGGTATTAAATAACACAGAAACAATGAGAATCCTGGAGGCAAGCTGAGGAAATCTACCTTCCTCATTTTACCAATGAGAATACAAAGACTTAGAGAAGTGCTAGGATTTTTATGAGATCATATTGCATGTTGCTCTCAGAGTTGGAACTTTGAATTTGGGTCCCCTGAGTTTCAGGCTAGTTTTCTTTCTACGTGTCCTATGCTGCTTTTCTAATCATTTCTTATGATTTTTCTGACTTGAATTTTTATTTCTGGCCGCTGTTTGCAATTTATCATTGAGGAAATTTGACTGCTGTGACTTGTATCATTCCCTGGAGAAGTGTTGCTGTCCTCCTTTACTGACACTGTCCCACTGAGGGTTGGTCACAACCTCAGACAGCATGGACACGGGTTACATACACTGATGATACGGGCATGCCAACTTACTTCCACATGGATTTTAAATGTTCTCTACTATACTCGTAGTTAAGTAGAAGTGGCCTCAAAATTGAAATGTAAATGTAAATGATGCATTTTAACTGAGTTTTTCCAGTAAATTATTTTACCTTATATACGACTATATAAAAGATGAGGAATTTTGTTGCCTTGATTTAAACGTGAACACAAATCACAAAATGGAAATTACATCTAAGTGTGTAGCACAGATTATGTGAGTAGTGTCTGTCACACCATTGTCTGACACCACATTGTGTTTGTCACAGCAGTGTACAAGATTATTATTTTAAACCATTAAATATCTAGTCAGAGTGAGCATATGCTCACAGTAATGGCTCAAAATTCTGAAGATGGCAAATTAATAATCTTTAGGAAATCCAGATAGAGCCAAATTAAAAGATTTGAAAGGCTGGGCACAGTGGCTCACGCCTGTGATCCTAGCACCCTGGGAGGCTAAGGCAGGAGGATCATTTGAGTTCAGGAATTTAAGACCTGCCTGAGCAAGAGTGAGACCCCATATGTACAAAAAATAGAAAAATTAGCCAGGCACAGAGGCACATGCCTATAGTCCCAGCTACTCGGGAGGCTGAGACAAGAGGATCACTTGAGCCCAGGAGTTGGAGGTCTCAGTGAGCTATAATGACACCACTGCACTCTACCCAGGGCCACAGAGTGAGACTCTGTCTCAAAAAAAAAAAAAAAAAAAAATAATGAAATTATGAGGAAAGAGATACGTCATCTTCAAGTTGATTATTGTAATAATTTATAGAATACGGAGAGATGATTCATAAGATCTTGTAATGAAGATGATATCTAGAGTTTTAAACAACATGAACTTTTTCTAGAGAAATTCTGTTCAAGTTATTCTAGCAGAATGGATAGATGTATTAATATTTTTCCTAATGCTAGATGGAAACATTAGGAAACAGAACAATTCAGAAGTTAAAAATTAATTAAAAAGTTAAAGTGCCTTTTACCATTATGGAGGCCAATATTTTTAAAAAACGAACTCTTTTTTCTAAATTTAGTCAAGTTAGTTTTTATTTATAGCTAGCACTGCTCTTAAAAAATACCTTTGATCAACGTTTATATCTTCAGTACGAATCTAAGTAACTTTCTTAATATACTAATTTTTCACGTAGTTGAGAATCCTTGTTTATGATTGATTAAAGGTACATTGTTATTTTTATAAACTTTTTTATACAAATAAAGAGTATTACAACTTTAGTGATTTTTTTCTGATATTTCCAGAAATATTAACCAGAAATTAGAAAAGTAATTAGACATTTACACATTATCTTACAGTAGTATGAATTGGGTCCCAAAATGAAGATTTTAAAAATTGTCTTTTGCAGAATACCAGGAAAAACCTACATGATAATAGCTTTTCTAACTGTGGGTACTATGGGGTTATCAAACACTTCCTTGGGCTACCTGAATTATCCTACCCAAGTCATCTTCAAGTGCTGCAAATTGATTCCTGTTATGCTAGGAGGAGTTTTTATTCAAGGTATAGTAATGATATATTTTCATACTATTTGAAACTAATAGGATATGTTACAGCTTCTAGCATTAGGAGAAAACATTAAACTTCTAATATTTTTAATGAGCATTCCAGATATTGTAACAATTCTGAATGATATAAAAATAAGATATTATAAAAACACCGATACCTCTCTAGCGTACCTTAGTATCTGAAATCAATAATCTGGACTTGGGAAAAACAAAAAATAGGATTTCGTTTTATTATTTTATTTTTTTATTTTGGAATCTACTACATTTCCAGCAATACTAGATTTACATGCTGAAGGCCTAGGTCAAAAGGACCTGGAAGTTTCCTTTTTTCAATTCTTTGATTCTTCTACTCTTCAGGGCTCCACACTCTACCTCCACCGTGCAGTGGCAGTTCTCATATTGAGGCACAGCTTAATCTGAGTAGAATTGCATTTTTAGTAACCTGCTCACTTATTGATGTCTTAGAGCCCCAGCTAAGCTGTAAGCTATGTGGAAATACGAGTAAAAGAGGAGGCCACGATAGCAGCAAGCAGTGGAACAAGTTTTTGTTGTTCATATTAACTGTCAAGACAAATCTTCATGTTTTAATAATCGATTGTTTCTTTATCACTGAAGTTCTTATACAACCTGATTTCATTTTATATATATCAGATGCCATCCCAAAATAAGCCTTTTACAACGAAAGTGTATATGTCGACTACTTGACATGTCGTTTCAGTATAACTATTCATTCACATAGGGAAAAGTAACAGACCTCAATCTCTATTAAAAATCACATTTAACATTCTAAGTGACTAGGCATGTATAATATTTCCTTATAATCCTCAGAAAAAGTTACATTACATTTTTTGAATAAAAATATATTAAAATAAGTTAATTCCCACCTGCCTAGAAGCTATCTCATTACAGTATTTGCAAACTTGAACATTCATATAGTCAGCATCATTACTCTGGTTACTTTGTAAACTTATGAACTATAAGAAAACATGTGGCCTTTTATTAGACATAAAGTGAAAGAGGCACTAATTTTTACAAAATTTTTTAAATGTTTATGGTTGTGCATTATTCTTGCTGTCAGTTTTTGCCAAAATATGTACTGTATCCTTACTATCATAACACATAAAGTAGTATCTCATTTCTAATTTATAAGGACATGTTGGTGCCCATTGGTAATTTAATCCCCAGAAGCCTTTCTGTGACTGTCTCCTGCCTCGACCTAAGTGTTCACATATTTTTGGCATTAGATATAAAAAACAGGTCCTTGCTCTACTTGGTTAAACACATAGATCTAACACTAAGCTGGGTGGGTATTTGCATAATGAGGCAGACTTACATTTGTTTTATACAGGAAAGCGTTATAATATTGTAGATGTGTCTGCTGCAGTATGTATGAGCCTTGGCCTTATATGGTTTACCCTAGCTGACAGCACAATTGCACCAAATTTCAACCTGACAGGTAAGCAATGTATCTTCTTAAATTTTATAGACATTTTAAGAATTTCTAAAATTTCATAAGTAATTTAAATGATGGTATGACATCCGTGATTCTTAAATCTATTAATAGCTTTCCATGTAAGTAAAAATATCACAACTTGGGAGATGAAACAATTTTTTTTTAGTATTCTTGCATTTTGAAATGATAGGAGGCTGTTTGCCAATTCAAAATTTTCTATAAGCTGATTGGAAACGTACACACAAGTTACAGAGGAATCACAGTAGAATTGTTTTTAGTCTCATTTGAAAAAATAACTTTGAAACTTATTATACTCTAATAGATCAGGGTAGGGATAAGGACCCATCGATTATTCTTAATGATGAAGTGGGGTTGGGTTCTAATTCTCTTGAAAAATATGTCCGTGGAACTCAAGAAGGGTTAGCACTTACGTTACAGTGAGATGTTACAGGACCGCTGAGCCGCCTCTTTCCACACCATCACCACTCCCACTGCCATCACGTATACGGATTCAATCCATCATTTATCATCTCATTCTGTCCTCCCACTGTCTTTGAGTGAGGCGAGTTACTATTTTCTCTGCTTTATGGGTGAAACATAAAGGGGTGTGGCAATTTACACATAGTTATATTTTATATTAATAACTAAAGGAGATGAGACTATTAAGATTGGTTATTTAAGGCAGACATAAATAAAACTTTAAAGGTATGAAGTACGTATATCAGAATTTACTTATTCAAATAAATATCCCCTTCAAAACATTCCCCTTAGGATGCAATTTAGGTATATTCTTGTTGCTGCCATTGTTCAGAACATTTTTGGAATATCTTTAAATAGCCTTTTAGTTGTTAGGGCATTCTTTTCAGGATCTTCAAAAACAGGATGTCTTCTTTTTTTTAAGGAAAAATTCTTTATTTGAAACAAGTAAAAGGAACATTCAGAATTAAGTTTGGTGAATAAAAATGTATGGTTAGGCAATAATACTAAAGTTACATGATAAATTGAAGAATAAGTATGAAAACTTGAATCTTCATTGACCGTGGTGCATACACGTGTGTACATATACTTTTCTGCTACATATAATTGCTTATACATTAAAAAAAGGAAAGAAAACATTTCTATAAACCCATCAGATACACGTATGTAACTAAGACTGCTCTTTACTCTTTCCGTAAAGCACGGTGACCGATGACCATGCATCCTGAACACTTCCCGTTAATAGCCTGCTACTCATGCACGCACGCGCACTGTGTGCTTCCCAGGAATGAGTTATGTTGACTCCAAGATTTGTTTATGCCAGTTGTACCTCTTAACTGTAATTAGGTAATAACAATATTACCCCTCAAACTGTTCAGAAATGAATATGAAAAGAGAATTGTTCCTGTGAAAACTAAGTTGATTGAAACAATGTGGTTGACAGGTCAGTAAAATCACTATTGAATTAGGTATGGGTGAAACCACTGTAAAATTGGGGAAACTCATAAACGTGTGAAATGATTCTGAACTCCAGTTGTTTCAGAAGTTTCTAAGTTTTGGATGCACTTTTAAACAAAAATAATTTGGAAATCCTGGAGAATGTGTGTTATGAACGTGGTTCATACAAAAGAGAAAGTGTAGAGTTCTAGTCAGGACCCATGCTCAAAGAAAAGACCTTGGCACCTTCATGTGTGTTTATGTGTTTTACATTAAACATTTTGGTAAAAATAAGATTTTTTATGATTTTCCCCTTCTTCTCTTTTTTTAAGTTAACTAACTAGCCACCAATTCCAATAGATGTTCTAAGAATTTCTTCTATACTTGTTTAATACAGTATTTCTTTAACATATACTCCAGTGTAAAAATGGAGCAATTATTTGATACACTATTGAAATACAATAATGGTGACACCATTAACTCAGTTTATTGGTGTTATTTTTATTTAATATCATCACCTACGTATTAAATACGTGCTACACCTGGTTGCTGATAAGAATATTCAGGATTACTGAACAAATGTGGTTAAAGATCTGATTTTATTTTTTAGCCCAATTACATTTCTGATAAAACTTGACTACTGTTCATATGTTTAAATAAGGAGATTTTTGTTTATACCTTCTTGAAGGTGTGATGCTTATTTCCCTGGCACTATGTGCAGATGCTGTCATTGGGAATGTTCAAGAGAAAGCTATGAAACTGCATAATGCTTCCAATTCTGAAATGGTAAATACTGTAGTGCTTTTTCTTCACATTAGACAGACTGAAAGATAGTGATGTACCTAATTTATGAAATAGTTATAGTACCAAAGACTTGCATTGCATCTTTAAACTACTTTACCATTATTTTCATGAAAGTAATACATTCAAACATCCTAGGAAGGTAAAAAGTAAAACCACTGCTAACAGCTCATTGTATAGTTGATAACTTTTTACTCATTGATTTATAGTTTTTTACATGGTAAAACAAATCCTTTGCAACGTCATCTATCTCCCCTCTTTGTATTGGGTGTTACTTTTCATGTAGAAATTTGTAATTTTCATATGGTCCAATTTATCTTTTCCTTCATGGTTCCTGGCTGTGTGTCACGGTTGAAAAAGGCTTTCCTAACTCTGAGATTTAAAAAATTTCATCCTTGTAGCCTACTAGTTTTATGATTTCCTTTATTATTAAATCCTTGATCCAATTTAAAGCTTTTTAAAAACTTTTCTTTCATTTGGCTATCCATTTGTCCCAACACCATTTATTGAGTAATCCACTTTTCCAGCTTATTTTAAATGCCTTTTTTTATTATATCACACTGTAGTGTAGGGCTCAGAATTACGTTCTTTTGAATTTATTCCTGCACCAGTACATATGACGACAGCAGCTTTAGCATACATTTATCATCTTAGGACTAGCTGCCATTGTTCCTTTTCTTTTTCAGAGTATTACTACCAATAGTTATTCTTGGGTGTTCATGTCCCCAAATAAACTAGAAATCCCATTGGTATTGTGATTGGTATGGCATTGAATTATAAATTAATTTAGGGAGAATGGCATCTGTACACTTGATTCTTTCAGTCCAAGAATAAGGTATGACTTTCCTTTTATTCAAGTGAGTTTTTTTTTAATGTCCATTAGAGTATAAAGTTTTCTTCATATAAATCCAGCACATTTCTTATTAAAGTTATTGTTACATTTTTCATATTTTTGCTATTACTGTAAATGTCTTTTCTTTCACTGTGTCTTCTAACTGGTTTTTATTTTTATATAGAAAAATTCTGTGTGTGTTTACATTAATTTTATAACCAACCACCTTGCTGGACAAATAGAGTGTATTACATTAAGGATATATAGGACTGTTCTTTCCTAGTACTTTCTCAGCGCAGAGTGGGGCAACTTAAGTGGTCCATAATAACACAGGAATTTTAATCTTGGTCAAGAATTTTCTTGATCATCATCACTGCTCATTCTAGGTAAAGTAAGGACGACCTCAAAGAATTAAGGGAGTGTAGGTGGTTAGAAAGTTAATATCATGCAGTGGTTCCAATGGTAGGCTCTGGAATAAGATAGCCTCAGTTCATATCCTGGCTTTACTAGCTCTCATTCAGGGAAAATTACTTAATATGTCTGAGATTTAGTTTTTTCATCCAGAAATTGGATTATGATGATTAAAATAGGTTAGCTGTAGAGAGAAGTAAATGGAATAATCTGTGTAGAGCATTCGCACAGCACCTGACACATAGCAGCTATTTAAGTTTGCTGCTGCTGCTGCTGCTGCTCATTCTGTTTATGAGGAGTATAATAACCGGGGATAAAAAGGTTTGTTGGAAAATAGGGAAATTAAGCAACAGTTATGCCATATACTGCTTATTTTCATTATATTTTAATGTCTTCTAAAAACTTAGTGTTTGGTTTTTTCCATGTTTTATAAGTAGCTTTAAAGCTTTTTATTTTGTTTATGTATATTATTTAGAACTCTAAACATTAAAATCTGATTTGAATTCAGTAATTAAGCCAGGCAAGAAATGAATAATTATGTTAGCATGTATGAAAGGGTCAGAATGGCTGTGTTATTTTGTACATAAAATAAGGTGTAAACTTATGAGCCACTAGACTCAAACATCTAGGAAGTTAGGCCATATTGAAATGATGTCATTTTAAAAATGTTTTGTTCTGCAAACTTAATTGAATAGATTAATTGAACCATGTATTTAAAACCCTTAAACTTCCGCTTTTGATTTGATAGTACTTTTTTCCACTTTATTTTTATCTACTCCAGGTTTTGTACTCGTATTCAATTGGTTTTGTGTACATTTTGTTGGGATTGACATGCACTAGTGGATTAGGCCCTGCAGTAACATTTTGTTCAAAGGTAAACACTGATCACATTGTTTTAAAGTAAACATCTTCCGTTAGTTTTCTCTGTGTTTCTAATTCCCCTAGTTCAAAAAGGGCTATTGTGGATATAATTTGATAACTCCTTTAATATAATATATGCAGATCAGAAATTATTTCAGAAATGAAATGATTGATATTTAAATTTATTTCATCCTTACAGTGCCCTGTGAGTTAATTTTTAAGCTGTTCATAATGTAGAAGTTGGGCATATTTAATTTCATTATTATTTTTCCATTAAATCAAAACGAAATAAGAATCTTGCTTGACTGCATTGTCAAAAGGCTTATTATTGCTCAGAAAGTTGAGTGAAATCTATAGTTTTATTTTATTTGTAATACCTCAGGGTTTGTTTTGCATTTTCCTAACAGGTTTTTTATTTGTTGCAGAATCCAATTCGGACCTATGGTTATGCTTTCCTTTTTTCCCTCACTGGGTATTTTGGAATCTCCTTTGTTCTAGCATTGATTAAAATTTTTGGTGCACTTCTTGCTGTAACAGGTAGGAGGGGTTTACTTGCTTAGATTATGAAATAAGTATTTACATTTTATCTGATGCTCTTTTCCAAAAGATAAGGGCAACATCTTTTCATTAAAAAGAAAATTGTCTTATTTCACCAATTTATTCTTTGGCTTATGGTGTTTCTTTAAAATTCTAAAGAACATGATGTTTAATTTTAATTTCTTATTTTGAAATTTTAACTTTAAAATTAAATATATACATATATTTTTATTTAAAGTAACCTTTAAACACATTAAAAGAACTTGGTATAAAAGTGTGATAGGATGAAGACCTTTAAAGAAAATACTGCCTTTATATACTTTCAACCTATAACTGAAAATTCCAGTTTTGTTGCATTTAAAATATGACAGGTGCACTTTAAACAAAGCTTTCGGGGCCTTTCATTTATGTATTTTCTAGGACAACAACCAGATTAGCTTCTCTTTTTACCAGTAATGATTACGCACCTGCTCTGTGCAGGGACTTTTGTTGGCCCTGTAGAGGAATGAAAGTTGTGTTGGTTCTGCTTTGGAGGACTACGCAGCCTGGCGAGGGGAACAAATGACTCAGTGTGCTACCTGTGTCATTTGCCAAAGCGGTGAGGTACAGCCCTCGTCTTGAAGGTGCAGACAGGGTTTTTTCTTTCTTATGTAAAAGAAAGCCAGAGATGGTAATAATAATAGCTAATAGGTATGTAGCCCTGGTATGTACCAGACACCATTCCAGATGTCTTATATATTAATCACTTTAATCTCACAACAGTCCTTATAAACTGGGCACTATTATTGTTCCATTGTACAGATGGATAAACTGAGGCACAGGGAGGTGAAGTGACTTGTCTAATAGTCAACTGGAGTCAGGTCCCAGGCGCTGTAGTCTGGCTGCACACCTGTGCTCTTTACCACATACTGTGCTGCCTCCAAGCCAGTGTGGGCACTGCATGGTCGTCACAAACCCAGGCTCCTTCTGTCTTCTGTGCCGTCTTCGTCCGCGGACTATGCAGTGGGATGGATGGAGTAAGAGAAGTTGAAAGACACACCCTTCCTTTTAGGGAAACCTCCTAAAAGTCTCACTTCTAGAAATAGCACTTCTGGTCACATTTCACTGGCCACAGCATAGTCACATGACCACGCCTAGCTGTAGGAGAAGCAGGAACGTATGCGCGGCTAAAATTAGGGGTCCTTTTACTGTAGAAGGAAAAACAAGTATTGGGAATCTGGCTTTGACACGTTTCCAGAACAGTTTCTTCCTTCAATATTCATTCATTCATGCATGGGATATTAAGTGCCAGGAACTGTAGAGTATAGGAATGTAAGTATGAATAAGGCAAGGAACGAAGTAAAGCACAGTCTAGTGGGAAGACAGCAACTGACAGTGCAGTGTGGGGGATAGGGCTGTCCTGGGGACTTATGCAGAGTTCCCACATCTGCCTGCGGCAGGGAGGAAGGTTTCAGGCCTCAGAGAAGACTTCAAGTTGTAATACTTTGAAGGACAGGGAAAGTTAATATAGATGTCTAAAGAGGATTGTAAAAATTACTCATAGTCTTTTCCAGAGATGACCACTATTAAGATATTAGTATATCCTTTAGATCACTATATATATATATATATATATATATATATATTTTTTTTTTTTTTTTTTATGAGACAGGGTCTCACTCTTTCACCCAGGCTAGAGTGTGGTGGCATCATCATAGCTCACTGCAACCTCAAACTTCTGGGCTCAAGTGATCCTCCTGCCTCAGCCTCCTGAGTAGCTGGCACTACAAGGCACGTGCCGCTACGCCCGGCTTATTTTTTAATTTTTTTGTACAGATGAGGTCTCACTCTTACTCAGGTTGGTCCCAAACTCCTGATCTCAAGCAGTCCTGCTGCCTGGGCCTCCCAAAGTTCTAGGATCACAGGCGTGAGCCACCATGCCTGGCCTGGATTACTATTTTTAAAGAAAAACTCCTGCCTCTGTCTACTCATATATTCGTTAGGAAAGCCTTTCTTTTTGGTCAAACTAATACTAACATTCACTATGGCTCCATTGTACCGTGACCTCCCTTGAATACTTAACACAGTTGTGTGTTTACATTTAACTGTTTTAATTATTTAATGTCTGTTTCCCTACAAGACTGTAAACTCCATAGTAACAGGAACAGTGACTTTTTGTTTGTTTGGTTGGTTTTTACTTTGCATTGTTCTCTTGGTACCTTACGTAGATTCTGATGTATAGTCAGCTCTGTAAATATTTATTGAATAAATTATTTTCGAAATATTACCAAGATAGGAGGCACATTCTAAATCAAACTTTTTGCCCCTACAGTGACAACAGGAAGAAAAGCAATGACCATTGTACTTTCATTTATATTCTTTGCTAAACCATTCACATTTCAGTAAGTACTTTTTAATTCAAGTTTCTTAATTTTTACATAACGTGTTTCATATTTCCTCTTACCCTTAATTTCACCTTTTACTTTTTCTTTTTTATAGTAAGTGTCTTAATTTTTATATAAATTAATGCATGGGTTTCTTTCCTGTTATGCTTTATAAAGAATCCTTTTCATCTTGACCTTTTATCTCTTGATATATCTTGTACTATTTCAGAAGTGTTTATGATTTATTATTTTGAATTTATCATTTTGTATACTTAAATTTCCTAACCAGAGCCCAATGCAAATGTGACCCTGTTTCCAATATGAATGATGCAAGTGATGTGTACACTGTTGAGATTAAGGGATTCCCCCTTGCCCTAGTGCATTCATACAAATTATATATTTGCAATACATCCTTTTAAAAATTACCAGTTTATTTGCTGCCTGTTTCCACAAAGGATTTGAAGTAAAGAAGTATTCTATAAGTTGTATCCTAAAGACTTGCTTAGTTTGTGGTTTTGTGTAAAAGTATTTACTATTATCTTTACTGTCTACTATGAGTTTGAAATTAGTATCATTTAAACTTATGTTTGTCAGTAATTGTGAAGTTTCAAACCTAAAACTTACCAATATGTAAGTTTAAAGGTAATTGTAATTTATTTGTTGTCTATAAATTAGTTTTTCTTTCCACACGTGCTAGGTGTACATAGTAGTAATTACGATGATTCCCCTCATTTGTCAGAGATGCGTCCCTTTGTAGCCCTTTGTATTCTACTTGGGAAAACTAGCTGGACTGCTGAATTTAATTCCCAAGATGACTTCTGGTAGATTTACATACCTAATACTTTCAGTATATTGTTAAGACTTTTGGTGGGGGTTGTACTTTGAATATGCTGTTATCTCCAAAGTTCAAATGAACTACATTTTGTATAATATTTTGTATAATATCTTTTCTCTGTATATACTCAACATAAAAGACAGGAAATTCTACCTAATCTAAGAATACTGTTTTTATTTTAATGCTATTATAAGCTTCTAATAACAAAATTTTATTTTATTAAAGAATTATTATGAACTGATCACCAAATTCTATGGTTAACAATAAATTACCTTGCTAATTTTAATATTCTTTTTTGCTTATTTCTTTCTCTTAGGTATGTATGGTCTGGTTTGTTAGTTGTTCTTGGTATATTTCTCAATGTTTACAGCAAAAATATGGATAAAATAAGACTACCATCACTGTATGATCTGGTAAGCAAATCAGTGGAAGCAAGAAAGTCAAGGACGTTGGCACAAACTGTATAGGGAATGATTCATCCTGTTTAAAATAGAATTTTAAGGAAACAATCTTCAATTAATTGACTTTACCAAAGGATCTGGAGACATTGCTATCCATTTGTGGATGGATTACACATGAAGTGGTTTTGTGGTGTCAGCCTTTTCTTCAGAACACTTGTTTGACAGTTTGACTTGTGAAGCAAGCACGAGAGCTTCATCTAGCACACCCTACAATAAAATGTCAATATGAAGGACTGTAATTCCCAGCAATTTATTGAGAATTTCACTGGAAATGGACCATGTTGTAAGACTAATTGAATATCATTATGACATATCAAAGAAATTGATATGTAATAGATTGTTTTGTCTTCATTCCATTTGGGTGGTGTTATTTAAATTGATTCTCTGTTATAAGAGTAAGCTGATGAATTAAAATCTGGAGAGAGTAACATTCATTATAAATAAAATCACTCTGTGATTTTTCTTTAAAGAATGTGTTAATAGAATTTTGTTATAAAAAGGAAAGTAGAGGTTGGAGTAAGGCTTAACATAAACTGATTGATTGATTGATTGAGACAGGGTTTCGCTGTGTCACCCAGGCTGGAGTGCAGTGGCATCATCATAGCTCACTGTAACCTCGAACTCCTGAGCTCAAATGGTCTTCCTGCCTCCCTCTTCTGAGTAGCTGGCTCTACAGGTGCATGCCACCACACCAGGCTAATTTTTAAATGTTTTTGTAGACATAGGGTCTCAGTATGTTGCCCAGGCTAGTCTCAAACTGCTGGCTTCAAGCGATCCTCCTGCCTCAGCTTCCCAAAGCACTGGGATTACAGGCATGAGCTACTGCACCCAGCCCTTAACATAAACTTTAAAACTTAGGTTTTTCTCTCATCATGTAAAAATGTTCTTTAAAGAAAACATAACTTGTTTTATGTAGAATATAGGCAAGATAGTAAAAGCAGTCATCCTCCCACATCATGTAAGTGATATATCACAAGAAAAATTTGCCACTGTTTGCCAAAGAGGTACTAAAGGAATAATAATGGATTTTTTAATTGAAGAAAAAGTAATTGATATATTAAAAATACTATAAAATAATTATAAAATTATTCTAGTTTTTTCCATAAAGATGAAATTTAATTTGCAGGTTTGAAGATGAAGTAGGATAAATTTAAGAATCACCAAGTAGATTTAACAAATTTGGGCAATATTTTCTCTTAGTCCATTCAGGCTGCTATAATAAAATATAAGCTTATAAACAACAGAAATTTGTTTTTCACACTTCTGGATGCTGGGAGGTCCAAGATCAAGGTGTTGAGAGATTTGGTGTCTGGTGAGGGCCTGCTTTCTGGTTCATAGATGGCACATTCTCTTTGGTGCCAGTCCCATTTTTGAGGACTCTGCCCTCTTGACCTAATCACCTCCCCAAAGGCCCCACCACCTAATATTATACAATTACCTCAGGGTTTAGAATTTCAACATATGAATTCCTGGGGACACAAACATTCAGACCATAGCAAAGCTGCTTACATAGTTTTGAGTCTAAACTCAGATTTTGGCATTTCTTTTTAGCATTGATTTTTGGAATTGCTTCCACTGTATAAAAAATCCTATTAATTTTCATTTTCAATATAAATAATGTTTTTTTAAAAAAGCTTAGTATCTATGCTATTGGTGATATTATTAATATTTTGTGAATATAATATACTTGAAATACTGAATTTCATTCTTAAAATTCCATCATTGTATTCTGATGGTTACTTTAACCTTTTATGTGCATAAGTGTGTACAACATAGCCTGTGATAATGGAAGGGTCCAGCGTAAGGAATTCTGACTAGTTTTCATTTGCCCATTTGTTAAGATATAGTTATTTCTTTTTCCTAAGCAGTAATCATTTTTTATTTTTTAAGAGACGGAGTCATGCTCTGTCACCCAGGCAGGAGTGCAGTGGCTTGATCATAGTTCACTACAGCCTCAAACTCCTGGGTTCAAGCAATCCTCCCACCTCAGCCTCCCAATTAGCTCATGAGGATATGACAAGAAATAATCAGTCTGCAACCCAGAAGAGGGCCCTCACCAGAACTCAACCATGCTAGCACTCTGATCTTGGCCTTTGTGTCCGGAACTGTGAGAAATGAATTTCTGTTGTTTAAGACCCCCGGCCTATGGTACTTTGTTATAGCAGCCCAAACTGAGACAAAGCATGATGAAGTGTTTATACATGAAGAATTTGTGAGACATACTTAAATGAATAGGCGAGAATCATTTGGGACATTGGTAGACAGAAATTGTTTCTTTGGCTGTGTTTACATTGTGTGCCTGTCAGATAGTAGGCACTCAGTAAAATATCTGTCATGCAAGACTAATCAAACAACACCATTAGACCAAAAATATTCTGGATAAATAATGTTCTGAATTCTGCCATATCATATGCCCCTTTTTGGCATAACATTCAGTACAATAAAATAACAGCAGAAGAATCAAACTCCTGTGTATCACTATATTAAGATTTGACCTAGAGGTAAGCCAGCCTAGCCAGAATTTTCAATAAAACTGTGTAATAAGGAATTTGGCCATTGTCCCTGGGTCCTGGGAGGGAGGCTCTAAATCCTTGGAATTTCCCAATTGGTAGGAATTGTCTTGGTTATTCATGGTGGGTCCCTACCCAGTTTCAGGGTTGGGGTTGGCCATGCTGGACTCTCTGGACTTTTATCTAAAGCCCTTAATTTTCTCAAGCGATTTTACCTTAAACCCACTTTACATTCTAGAGTCTTCTTTGGTCAGTAAGCATAGAATTGTAGAAAAATTTGACCAGGATAATTACCCAATAACATGGCTTAGCATACTGAAAATATTTATGCATTACAAAACCCCAAATCACATTTGCTGTTATGTAGATAGTTGCAAACACTAAGCTTCCATGTCTTCAGGACACATCACCCTCCCGGGCACATCAATGCATATCACAAACCAGGGAAGCTCTCCCGAAGCTTGGTGTACAGAGTTTTCATTAGAGTTTACCTACATAGCCCATAAGATTGATTGATTAGATCACTGGCCACATGACTACTGAACTTAATCTTCAGCTCCCCTTCTTTCCCTAGAGGTTGGGCTGATATGGCATGGCTCAAAGACCCAACTCAATAATAACATTGTTAGTCTTTCTAGCATGGCCAGCCACAACCTTGAAACTAACTACATGGTTATCAGATCATCGGGTTATGCATCTTGACACTCAAAACCTTTGCTGGCTGCTTCCTTCCTAATTAAGCACATAACAAGTTTTCCCTGTCATGTGCTTGAACAAAAATCTTTTGTATTTTCCCTTACTCTGCTTTTCCTTTGTTCCTATTGAATATACTTGTACTTGCCCATTGAGCCAACCATCTTAACCTTTGTTAACAGGTAATGTAGTATCACTGGCCTGACTGCTCTATTTTTATTATAACATCGTTTATTCATCTTCACAGGGCCAAATTTGAGCTAGGCATTATACCAGATGCTGAGAATGCAAAAAAGAGTAAAATGCATCCCTCACTCTTAAGGAACTTCCAGTCTAGAGAAAATTTGCTGTGATGGCTATATAAAGTTACTTAAACTGTGTTGGTTTCCTTTCAGTCACAGGGTATCGTATCAATCTTAAGTTTTCAGAATGTTTCCCCACGATGGTGGTGCCTCTAAAGCTTTAACATACATATGAACCCCCTGAGAACCTGTTTAAAAAAGAGTTTTAGTCCAGTAAAGTTGGGGCGGGGCCTGAGATTCTGCTCCAGCCAGCTTCCAGGTGAGGCTGACACTGCTGGTCCATGGACCACACTTGGAATATCAAGGTCTTAGGATACAAACCTTCAGGTGATTTCAGTATCAGAACATCTTAAATTATTTTAATAATTTTCACCTGATTTTCTTGCATTTGCTTTTCAAACTTCTCATTCTCTGTGGCCTGACCCTATTTAACATCTCTCAGAGTCTCTTTGTTCAAACTGAACAGAAATCTTATCATGTTGGAGAGTCTCTGGCTTAAGTGAAAAGAGTTCTTTAATCACTGTAGGTGTGTGAGAGATTTAATATTCATTACTTTCTCCATAAATGTTACCTTTTTAAAAATCTTCATGAAAGTAAGATAAACCCGTAATTTCCTCCCAGTCATGGTCTGTTGTTTTAATTTCATGGCATGTAGTTAGAATTGCTTTTATACTATTTTGTAGTGACATTATGAAGAACACGTTCATGTCAGTGATTTACTGCTATTTCAGAATGAACTGTGTATTACAGGGGGTTAGGGAAGTAGGTCTCAACACTTAAGGGATTCTTCTGAGACTTTAATCACAAAATGTGTTTTATTAAATATCTTAATCCTATAATAGCCCCAAATTTCTAAAACATAATTAATTATACCATTTTAATCAGTTTTTACACAATTGATACGACTTAAATAGATAATATAAGTAAAGAAATGTGGATAATTATTCATGATATATAATGATAGCAATAAGACTTTGGAGTCTGATTATTATAGATCTCATTGTAGGGCTCTTCTCCCATTATTTTTTCCTAATGCTATGTCTTAGTCCATTTGTGGTGCCATAAAGGAATACCTAAGACTGAGTAATTTATAAAGAAAAAAGGTTTGTTTGGCTTACAATTCTGCTGGCTAGAGGACTGGGCATCTGGTGAAAGACTCAGGGCTGCTTCCACTAATGGCAGAAGGTGAAGGGGAGCCAACGTGTGCAGAGGTCACATGGCAAGAGAGGAAGCAAGAGAGAGGAGTGGCGCCAGGCTCTTTTTAACAACCAGCTCTCGTGAGAACTAGTACACGGAGAGCTCATCACCACAAGGACCGCATCAAGCCATTCTTGAGGGATCCACCCCCAGGACCAGAACACCTCCCGCTAGGCCCCACCTCCAACACTGGGGGATCAAATTTGAACATGGGGTTTGAGGGACAAACATACAAACCATAGCATACTAGTGACAATGAAAGGAATAAAAAGGAGATCAATTCAAGTGTGTATTGTGTTTTACTTCTGATTCAACAGTAAGCATTTAGGAATTGATTTGAGCATTTGGGAATTGGTATTTTTTGCATACATTCTGAAAAAGTTCATTAATGTATATCTTAATTTTAATTGTGTAAAATATTTTTTATGTGTACAACCAGAGAAGATTCACAAAGGCAGGTAGTCATCTTTTCCTCTAGTTTCTAACTACATTTTAATTGGTAATATTGGGTTATAATATCTGGCTAAGCAACACAAAATCATAAAATCTGAGGACGGTTTAAATGTTCGGGCACCTGTAATTAAATCAGAGAAGACACTTGAAATATCTGCTGTTAAGAAGGTTTGATCTAACAGGATGAGGGTTGGGGAAATTTACTGTAAGATGCCTTCATACAGTAGCCAGTTTGAGTCATACAGATGTCTATCTTTAAACAACTAGGAATTATTGTTGGATTCAGGAAAAGCATAGAACTAGAACAGTGTCTGCAATATTGTTCACACAAAGTGGTTGATTAGACCTAACTAGGTCTATGGTTAGACAACTAGTAAGAGCAGTTAAGATTCACAGGCTGATAGTCATATGTTGAATTAAGAGATTTATTGCCTTAAATATCCCATTTATTTGGTAAACTCTGCAAACTTATCTTACTAACATATGTTATTTGTTCACTTACTTCTTAGCAGCTTGCCAGTCTCATAAAACTGAAGTGTGAGTAGTGACTTTTTTTCATAATTCTGAGGGCTTAACTGTTTACAAAGTTTCTAAGATCATCTAATAGTTTGGTATTCTCTTTTTCCTCCACTTCTGGGACTCCTGTACATGTTGACAGTTCTACTTTTGGCTACATATCCCTGGGTTGCTCTTTCATGGTTTTCCTCTCTGCTGTTTCTTGCTACTTCTGGAAGAGTTTCTCAGTCTGACCTTTCAAAACACTTGCTCATTTTTCATCTATTCAACCTGCTGTTTATCTCATTCATCATGGTGGGTCTTTTTTTTAATATTTAAACTATCTTGTGTTCATACCTCATATTTTCACCCAGATTTTTTAAATGATTTCTTGGTTTTGCTTTATGTTACCAATATTTTCTCTAATTTTCTTATATTTATCATGATTATTTTAAATTTCTCTAGTTTCTAACTACATTTTAATTGGTTACGTTAGTTTGCAATATCTGGCTAAGCAACACAAAATCATGAAACTCAGGACTGTTGGAGTGTTTGGGCTGTAATTAAATCAGAGAACACATTTGAAATGTCCGCTCTTCAGGAGGTTTGATGTAACAGGGTGGGGGAACATTCTAAACATTGTTTCTGATGGTAAATGGTTTTCAGTTAGTTGTCTTTTTTCTTTTTAACAGTAATTATACACCTTAGTATTAGCCATTAGCGGTATCCCTCCAACCTTTCTTCTCACTGCCTTCTGCACCCTGTTCCTTTCATTTCTTCTAGTCCGTACTCCAAGGTATGGACAGCCTCATTCTCCCCAGGATGTCTCAATTTTTGATATTGTTTTGTCTTTTCCCAGAATCCACATGTCTGTCTGAATCACTATTCCTCTCCTCTCTCTCTCTCTGTCCTCCCCATCCCGCCTTCCTCCTTTCCTACCACCCCCAACTCCTAGTTTCTCCAGGGTTGTTTCTGGAAGAAGCCAGCAGACTATGCTATCTTACCTTCTTGACAGGAGCCAAGACTAATTAAAAGGAAATTTCTCCCACCTCTTTGTCTTAGTGATTTATACTAATGATTCTCAGATTTGCCATTCTGATATGTATAAATGATAGCTCACTGGCTGTTATTTTGATTCAGCTTATTTTTAAAATATTGGTTCATTTACCAATTTAAATTAGTAAAATTCAAATTTAGGCAGTAAGATTTATAATGTTTTACAATTAAAATATAGATAGCAGGCCGGCGCGGTGGCTCACGCCTGTAATCCTAGCTCTCTGGGAGGCCGAGGCTGGCGGATTGTTTGAGCTCAGGAGTTCGAAACCAGCCTGAGCAAGAGCGAGACCCCGTCTCTACTAAAAATTAGAAAGAAATTAATTGGACAA
>CAUYRB010080232.1:0-18045 GCA_963574695.1 Propithecus perrieri
ACCAGCCTGAGCAAGAGCGAGACCCCGTCTCTACTAAAAATAGAAAGAAATTAATTGGACAACTAAAAATACATAGAAAAAATTAGCCAGGCATGGTGGTGCATGCCTGTAGTCCCAGCTACTTGGGAGGCTGAGGCAGAAGGATTGCTTGAGCCCAGGAGTTTGAAGTTGCTGTGAGCTAGGATGATGCCACGACACTCTAGCCCGGGCAACACAGTGAGACTCTGTCTCAAAAAAAAAAAAAAATTAGCTAGGTTGAGGCCGGGTGTGGTGGCTCACGCCTGTAATCCTAGCACTTTGGGAGGCCAAGGTGGGTGGATCGTTTGAGCTCAGGAGTTTGAGACCAGCCTGAGCAAGAGCAAGACCCCGTCTCTACTAAAAATAGAAAGAAATTACTTGGACAACTAAAAATCTATATAGAAAAAATTAGCCAGGCATGGTGGCACATGCCTGTAGTCCCAGCTACTCAGGAGGCTGAGGCAGGAGGATCGCTTGAGCCCAGGAGTTTGAGGTTGCTGTGAGCTAGGCTGATGTCGCGGCACTCTAGCCCAGGCAACAGAGTGAGACTCTGTCTCAAAAAAAAAAATTAGCTAGGTTGTATTGATGTGTGCCTGTAATCCTAGCTACTTGGCAGGCTGAAGTGGGAGGATCACTTGAGCCCAGGAGTTTGAGGCTGCAGTGAGCTATGATTGTGCCACTGCACTCCAATTTGGATGATAGATTGAGACCCTCTCTCAAAAGATAAATAAATAAAATAACAATTTTTAAAATGGAAGCATCATTTAAGTTCCATAAAACCTTATGAGGTTGAAATTATCAATCACATTTTATAGATGAGAAAACAAGGTTCAGAAAGGTTAAGTTGCTAAAGATCATATACGTAGTTATTGGTGGTCCTGGATTGTTAAATTCTCAAAATCTTTAATGTTGAGTATTACAGTAACAAAGGACTGAAAGAAAGGTAGATATCCATCAATCTTATTTTTCTTGTGAAAATAGATTCTTGATCAAGCAGTTCTCATTTGTAGGTTTATTTACTCAGAATGTCAAAAACGTGTTGTAAGGCTGGGCACGATGGCTCATGCCTGTAATCCTAGCACTTTGGGAGGCTGAGGCAGGAGGATTGCCAGGAATTGGAGACCAGCCTGAGCAAGAGCAAGACCCCATCTCTCCAAAAAATAGAAAAATTAGCCAGGTATGGTGGCGCACGCCTGTAGTCCCAGCTACTCAGGAGGCTGAGGCAGGAGAATCACTTGAGCCAGGAATGTGAGGTTGCAGTGAACTATGATAAAGCCACTGCATTCTAGCTGGGGCCACAGAATGAGACTCTGTCTCAAAAAAAAAAAATTATAAACTTCCAAAGAGAGCCTCTCTAAGGTTTTACTAATCTTATTTTACACATACACAGATAGGTCTGTTTATTTTTATTACTTTAAAATAAAACTATAAAGTGATTTTAGTAAAATAAACAAAGAAAATTAATATTTTGGTCATTTGTTGTTAATAGTAAACTTTTTTGTAAGAAGATTGAAAGACTGTTTGATCCTGAGTACTTGAATCCAGATTCTCGGAGTAATGCAGCAACATTGTATAGGTACGGTAATGTGTTTTTCCTTTGGTATACTTTATAATGCAGCTGTATTCTTTAATTTACTACATTCAAAATTTTCTTCTTGGATTTTTTTGTGTCTTCTTTGTGTTATAGATGCTGTTTGTGTAAGAAACTTTTAACGAAAGAAACAGAAAGAAGAATTCCTTGTATTCCTGGAAAAATCAATGTGGATCGGCATGGAAATATTGTCTATATTCACATAAGGTATAGTGAAGATAAAATACATCTTTTTAAATGGGAATTTCTATCTAAAACAAGAACTAGCAAAGCAAATTAAAATAAAAATAAAATAAATGTGAATTTGTAGTGTATTTATAAAAACATAACTACTTTTATAAGGAACAGGATAGCATCTTTTCTGCATGTGATCCAACTTTGATTTAGAAAGGTGCTACTTTCAAAACAAAGTTATAAAAGTTACATTTTGTTTACTGGGTACATTTCATAATTTTTTTAATGAAACATAATGTTTAATTTTAAACATTTAAAATGATAAAATTTATTGTATATTAATCTTGAAAGATATTTGGTCAGTGCCATTAAAATGATTTCACTAACAGATTTTAGTTATCTATATAATATTATTAATATATTGAATTTTGTAAGAGAACCAAATTTCTTTCAGGTCAATTTTGGTAAGTGAAGAAAATTGTCTTTAAGATTGGATTTTCTTTGATCTATTTGTTTCATACTTTGTCAGTATTCCATTAATATATATTCTATTAATACTTAATATATATTCCTCTTTATGTTCAAAGCAAGTTCTCATTCTGAGTTGGGGGAGGGTCTTGTAAATTGGTATGTCTCAGAAAAGCAGGAACTTAAAAATGTATGTATTCTTTGACAACATCCTACTGCTAGGAATTTATCCAAAGGAGTAATGTTGAGTTTGTGAAAGCATTTAACAAGAACATTTATTGCTATATTGTTTAAATAGCCAAAAAAAGGGGAAACAAATGATAAGCAAACTAAAATATACCCATACAGTAGTATATTTATATAAAACACATCTAATCAATTCTTAATGTGCAGCCTTTACGAATAATGTTGTAAAAGAATATATGCTTGTATAGAAAGTTGTTAGTAGTAAATTAAGTGAAAAAATAGGATATAAAACAACTAGAAACATGTTCACTAAAATGTTAACTGTGATGTTACCTTTGAGTGATAGTATTACAGATGGTTTTAATTTTCTTTTTGCTTGTCCTTTTTTCTATATTAAAAATTGATAGCACTTTTATTAAAGAAAAAACCCGTGTTGTATTTTATACATTAAAACAGAAATACAGAAAAGCACTTACTTAGACCCTAGTATTAGTAGTACAGTCAACTTTAAAATGTTTCATTCTTCTCTTAGTACAATAATCAGGGAATCTTCATTAGTTATTGTAAGAATCTAGAATTTTATACTTTTTTTGTCTTGAGACTTGATTCACCTTTTGAAAATTACTTCCATTCTGACAGCAATAATTATTAGTAGTATGTGAAAAAATAATTTATATTAATTTCAACATCCATTTTTGTTGCTTTATTCAAAATATTTTTCTACAAGTCAGCAGTTGATGTGCATTTTTAAAATTGTCTTTAAAGGCTGGGCATGGTGGCTCATGCCTGTAATCCTAGCACTTTGGGAGGCTGAGGCAGGAGGATTGTTTGAGCCCAGGAGTTCAAGACCAGCCTGAGTAATGTAGTGAGACCCCAGATCTACAAAAAAATATAAAAATTAGTCAGGCATGTTGGTGCATGCCTATAGTCCTAGCTACTTGGGAGGCTGAGGTGGGAGGATTGCCTGAGCCCAGGACTTTGAGCTTACAGTGAGCTGTGATCGTGCCACTGCACTCTAGCCTGGGCAAAAGAACGAGACCCTGTTATCCACAGAATAAGACAAACTCCCAAATGAAATCGTATCTACCTTTCACTGTAGTACACATCATACTCAGCATTTGGGGAATGTTCTTGGAAATAAAACACAAATTTAAAAACATCTTTTTAAAACAAATTGTTTATATTACTTGCTTATAAAATTGAAACTCTTTCCCCAGAGATAAGACTTGGGATGTGCATGAGTATTTGAATAGTCTTTTCGAAGAATTAAAATCTTGGAGAGATGTATATTGGCGCTTGTGGGGAACGATCAACTGGCTGACTTGTTCAAGATGTTATCAGGTAAATTTTTTTCTTTAATACCCTGCTCTGCAAACATTGAGAAAAGAGTTCTTTTGATCTCTGCTGTTTAATTAGAATTTGGATGTATTTGGACAACATTCAACATCTTTTTTAAAAAACTCGTGGCAAAAGCAATGGTGCTGTTAAACGTTGTTTGCATGGCTTCATTTTTCTTGTCATGTTTCTTCTTTTTCTTTCTTATTTTCATTCCTGAAATAATCAGTGCCTTGTTGAATTTTTAGAAAAGCAATAGATTTTAAGTAACCAAGTCAGTTTTTTTTCAATGGAAAAAAATACAGAATTCTTATTGTCTTCATTTATTTTTAGCCAAACTGTGTCTTCGTTGGTCCATACGTGTCTATAGAAATTCAGAAACACCTAGGCAGTTAGGATACTATTGATATGTGCCCATGTTGTTATAACAACTTTGTTCTTAAAAAGTTCTTATTCATCTTTTATAAATGAAGTCTATAACAAAAGCATAAGAAAGCTTACTATTTGAAGGAACCTATAATAAACGCTTTTATGGAATAAATAGGTCTTTGTGCATCATGGGGGGGCTAATTAATTCCTAATTCCTAATTAATCTTTTGTATAAATCTAGTTTTCTACATGTAATTTCTTAAGAATTCATAAAGTCTTCCTCCTTCCAGTAATTTTCTTCTCTCACTTGGGTGAGAGATTTTCAGTAGAAGGAAGGAAGAACAGCTTATCAAAATTATCAGAGTGGGATTTCAAACTATATAAGGTCCCACCTACTGGATTGCCTATGTTCCCACAATTTTTTAAATCAGGTCTATTGAAGTATAATTTATATACAGTAAAATTCATCCTTTTTGTGAGGTTTGACGCATGCATACAATTGTGTAATTACCTCTACAATCAAAGTGTAGAACACTTCAATTACCCTAAAAAAATTCCCTTGTGCCCCTTTTTAGTCAATTCCTTCTTCCACCCTAGTCTCTGGCAACCACTGATCTGTTTTCTGTCGCTATAGTTTTGCCTTTTCCAGAATGTCATATAAATAGAATTATATAGTATTTAGCGTTTTGAGTCTAGCTTCTTTCACTTAGCAAAATGGGTGTGAAATTTATGCACGTTGTTCCATGAATCAGTTTGTTCTTTTTCATCGCTAAGTAGGAGTCTGTTTTATATCATGGTTCGTTTAGCCATTCAACAGTTAAAGGACATTTGTAGTGTTTCTGGTTTGGGCTAGTATGAAGAAAGCTGCTATAAACATTTCCATACAGGTTTTCATGTGAATTTGAGGTTTTATTCCTCTTGGGTAATTACCTGGGAGTAGGATTGCTGGGTTATATGGTGAAGTTTAACATTTACCATGCCTAACAGTTTTCCAAAGTCTCTGAACCATTTTGCATTTCTACCAGCTATGTATAAGAGCTCTAATTCCTTCACATCTTAGTAGCAATTGATATTGTCAGGTTTGGAGGTTTTTTTTGTCAATCTAATAGGTAGGTAGTGGTCCTCCTCACAATTGGAGCAGCATTGATAATCAGGGATATGAAGCTCCTAAAACCTGACTTGTTTAACAGGAATTTTGGGGGTTTTTTTTCTTCTTTCTAACAAATTGAATATTGATTTATAATATTTAATATTATGAAGAGTTCATAAACTCATAAAATAGTTTATTTATAAAATTGTGTATGAGAATGTGCACCTTATAGTTTTTATCAGACTCAAAAATTTTTAATTAAAAACTATTATTTAAAAATCATAATTGAAACTAACAACTAAAAATTCTGAATTACAGACTATCCATAAATACTTCTGTGTTCAAGATCAGTGCTTAAAATTATTAATTTTGATTTTTTCTTTGAATTATTTTACCAACTCATAAATATCTGAAACCTGTCAATTTTATAGTTAAGCCTTGATAAGTTTTTTTCAAAGTTTTCAAAGCCAGTGATTCAGAGTTACTTCACAGTTTTTATTAATACAGATGCTAAATATTTACCTTAAAAAATACATCAAAGGGTATGTTTTTTTTTTATTTTTTTTTATTTCAGGAAATTATGGGGGTACAAACATTTTGGTTACATGTTATGACTTTGCCACATCCCACCCATGATTTGAGACATGCCCTTCCCCCACTACAATGCTCACCGCATCCATTAGTTGTGAGTTTACCCACTTCCAACCCCATACCCCCAAAGAATATTACTACTGTGTGAGCACCTTAGTGTTGATCAGTCAGTGCCAATTTGATGGCGAGTAGATGTGGTGCCTATTCTTCCATTCTTGTGATGCCTCACTTCAGAGGATAGGCTCAAGCTCTATCCAGAGAATATAAGAGGTGCTGGATCACCACCGTTTCTTATAATTGAGTAGTATTCCATTGTATACATATACCATATTTTATTAATCCACTCATGGATTGACGGGCATTTGGGTTGTTTCCACATCTTTGCAATTGTGAATTGTGCTGCCGTAAACATTCAAGTGCAGATGTCTTTATTATAGAATAAATGTCTTCTGTTCCTTTGGGTAGATGCCTAATAGTGGTATTGCTGGATCAAATGGTAGTTCTACTTGTAGGTCTTTGAGGTATCTCCAAATTCTTTTCCACAGAGGTTGCACTAATTTGCAGGCTGGTCAAAAGGGTATGTATTTTTTAAGTTAAATATTTACCTCACGCCTGTAATCCCAGTACTTTGAAAGGCCAAGGTGGGGGATCGCTTGAGACCAGGAGTTCAAGACCAGCCTGGGCAACAAAGCGAGATACCGTCTCTACAAAAAAGTTAAAAATTAGCCAGGAGTGGTGGTCTGTAGTCCCACCTACTCTGGAGACTGAGGCAGGAAGATCCGTTGAGCCCAGGAGTTTGATGCTGTAGTGAGCTATGATCGCACCACTGCACTCTAGCCTGGGCAACAGGAAGACCTTGTCTCTTAAAAAACAAAGAAGAAGAAGAAAAAGAAAAAGAAAAGAATAACCAAGTGGTGCAAAATTTTATTTTTCTTTGGAAAACTTTTGAAGTGATTAGCCAATTGTAAAATCGAATGTATAACAAAAGCAGTTTAATTCACCTGATTTTGAGTAAAGTGATTTCGTTTTTTGCTGTGTAATAGCTTTATTGAGGTAAAATTACACACCATAAAATTTATTCATTTTAAGTGTATGATTCACTGATTTTTTTAGTACATTTACAGAGTTGTGCAACCATCACCACCATCCAATTTTAGTACATTTCCATCTCCCCAAAAAGATCCCTTATGCCCATTTGCTTCTATCTCACATTTAACCTCCAACCCCTGGAAACCACTAATCTACTTTGTGTCTCTATAGATTGGCCTTTTCTGTACATTTCATATAAATGGAACATACAGTATGTGGTCTTAAGTATTTCTGAGATGTATAGTTTCATTGTGGAAATAATAATTGATTTTATATATTTCTTTTACTCAGGCATTTCTCTGTATTGAATTTTCACATTGTCAATACCATTCAGAAACAGTGGTTTATCCTGCTGCAGCAAGTTTATTGAATACTGTTGGCACTGGAATTTATCCCTGCTGTAACCAAAAGGTTCTTCGGTTTGATCCCACTCAGCTTACAAAGGTAAGTTTTGAATTTTGCCCTTTTGTAGTTACAGTCCTTAAATTATATAAAAGTAATACTTTTATAAGTCTACTTATGTAGAAAGGACTTCAAACAGTACAAAGTAAGTATAGGATAAAAACGTTCCCTTTTACACCACTCCCCGATTTTCCATCTCTTCTTCGAGGTAACCACAGTTAACAGTTTCCTTTCAGACTTTATTTTGTGCACTTGAGGTACAAATTATATGTAGTTTTTTGTGTTGGAAATGAGATCGTACTATTCATGTTCCGTAATTTGCCTTTTCACTCAACAACTTACCTAGGTTACCTTTCTGTATCATTTTATTTAACTGCTGTGTACTATTCCAGGCTGTGCGTATATCACAATTTATTTAACCATTCTCCTATTGATGAACATTTAGGTTGTTTCCAGATTAATGGTATTACAGTGTTGCAATGAACATCCTTGCACATATATTTTGGTGCAGTATGTGAGCATTGCTATAGGTTAGATTCCTCAATGACTAACATCTTTGAAAATGTCACATAATTAAATTTCATGAGTGGATGAAAGGAACATAAAGTTCTTCTTCATCATCATCCATACAAAAAATACTTATAAGGCACCAAAGGTGTGCCACACACTGTGCAAGGCAGAGGGTAGCATATAAAATTAGATAGTTTCTGCCTTCATGGAACTTACAGCTCAGGCATTAATACCAAAAGGGAAAAAAAAGCACACAAAAAAATGTTTGAAGAAGTATACAGGGCTGTAAATATCTATAATAGGCTGATGTGATCCAGCCACTGAAGTCAAGGAAAGCCTCAAAGGAGTTGGCATTTGGTTGAGTCTGAAGGATTCGTAGGAATAGGGGAGGTGAAGAGGATGGGAAAGGGCATTCCATTCAGAAGGCCAAAAGGAACATGGTAAGAGAGTCTGGAAAAAATTGAGGCCGTTACAGAACACATGCATAGTTCAAGACAAAGATGGAGAGATAAGTAGGTGTCAGGCCGTTCAGGGTCAGGACCTTGTAGGCCATGTTAGAGTTTTTCTTTTATCTCAGGTTTTGAAAATATCACTTGCAGTGTGGAGAATGGCTTGGGAGTAGTCAGTGGAGTCAGGTACAAAGGGAAGGTATCACAGTCGTCTTAGAGGGTGATGATGGTAGCTTGGACTAGAGTAGTGGAGATAAAGAGAAGTGGATGAATTCAATATTTAAGAGGTAAAATTGAAATGACTTGACATTGTATCAGAGAGGGAGGGGGAAGTCAAAGATGACTCACTTTCTTGCTGGTGCTACTGGATAGATGGTGATGCTGTTCACTGAGGAGGAAACAGCAGGTGGGAATCAGGTTTGGAGAGAGGTTCATGAGTTCCGTTTTGTACATTATTGAGTTTGAGGTGCTTTCTGAGATAACCAGGCAGAGGCTGTTAGATGTATGAGTTTGGGGGTTCACAGAAATGGCTAGGCTGGAGATAATAATTTCTAAGTTTCTTTCAAATAAATGATAATTAAAGTCAGCAGGAATAGGTGAGCATAAGAAGCAGAGGGCTTCAGTTGGAGCCTAGAGAAACTCCAACATCTAATGGCTAGATAAAGAAGCATGAGCCTGCAAAGGAGAATGATCAGAATAATGGGAGAAAAACCAAGGATGTTGTCAGGAAAGTTAAGGAAGTAGTATATAAATAAAGAGAGAGTGGTCCATGGTTCCTAATACAATTAGGAACCTAATTACAATTATTGATACAGCCTACAAAATAAATAGGATTACTAGTTTAAGTTTCTAGAGGCTAAGCTCATAAATTTTTGTTAGGGAATTACAAACTCTAAAAAGTGAAAAGTGGGTTTAAATAAAAACAAATAGAAATGCTAGAACTGAAAAACTCAATAAAGAAATCTCAGTGGAAAATTTGACAGATTAGATGCAGCTGAGAAATTAGCAAAGTGAAAGATAAAAGTGAGAAGAAACTTTCCAGAAAGAAGCATAGAGAAACAAAATGATGAGAAATAAATAAATAAAACCATTTTAAAGTGTATGGTTGTTAAGTATATTCACATTGTTGTGTACCCAATCTTCAGAACTCTTTTCATCTTGGAAAACTGAAACACAATTCTCCATGTTCACTTCCCCCAGCCCCTGGCACCTACCTTTCTACTTTTTATCTCTATGAATTTGAATACTCTAAGTACCTCATATAGTAGAATCATATAGTATCTGTCTTTTTGTATTGCAAGGTCTGATTTTTTTAACTGGATTCCCAAAAGAAAAGAAAGAAAATAGATCAGAGGCAAAATTTGAAGAGTTATAGTTGAGACTTTTCAGACTTATTGAAAGATATTAGTTTATAGATTTAAGAATTCCAGTGACAAAGCCAGGCATTGTAGCTCATTCCTGTAATCTCCAGCTACTCAAGAGGCTGAGGAAGGAGAATCACTTGAGGCCAGGAGTTCAAGACCAGGCTGGGCAACATAGTGAGACCTTCTCTCTAAAAAAAATTTTAAAAACTAGCCAGGCATGGTAGTACATGCCTGTAGTCTCAGATACTCAGAAGGCTGAAGTAGGAGGATCCCTTGAGCCCAGGAGTTTGAGGCCACAGTGAGCTACGATCATACCACTACACTCCAGCCTGGATGACAGAGCAAGACACTGTCTCTTAAAAGAAAAATTTCAGTGATTCCCAGTAAGATAATAAGAAATACCTTCATATATTATACTGAAAGTTTCATGCAGAAAACAAAGGACATTTTACAAAGGAGTCAGAATCCCTTCAAAACGTCAATAATTAGACAGACTTCCCATCCCAGCAGTAGCAGTGGAAGCCAGAATATAGTCTACAAGGTCTTCTGTGTGCCAAAAGAAATTAATCTAGCAATCTATGCCTTCCTTAAATATCCTTTAAAAATGAAAACAAAATAAAGATAATTTTAAGCAACAAAATTTGAGGAAAACAAAACAAAATTTAAGGGAATTTGCAATCAGCAAACTACTTTAAAGAAAACACTAAAGGATGTTCTTGAGTTACAGGAAGGAATGAAGATCAAAGAAAGAAACTATAATAATATATTGGTAAATCTAAATGAACATTATATAAAATAATGATGGTAATGCTTTGTAGATATGTGTGTGTAATAATTATATAATTATATATCAATTATATTAATAATATAGAAAATTTAAAAATAACTGATATGTACCATAGATTTTTTTTTTTATTTCAGCATATTATGGGGGTACAGCTGTTTAGGTTACGTATGTTGCCCTTGCCCCCTCTCCCCCGCCAAGTCTGAGTTTCAAGTATGTCCATCCTTCGGATAGTGTGCATTGCACTCTTCGTGTATGCGTATACCCGTCTCCTCCTCCCCCCGCCCCCAGCCCCCGGCCCTACATCCAATAGATGTTATTCTTACATGTGCACTTATGTGTTGATCAGTTAATACCAATTTGATGGTGAGTACATGTGTGTACCATAGATTTTGAAGCATAATTTTAAAACATGTACATAATTTTAAAACTTATAGGCTATAAGTTGGGAGGGTAAGCCAGGCACAGTGTTGTGCACCTGTGGTTCCCGTGACTCAGGAGGCTGAGGTGTGAGGCTGAGGCTGAGCCCAAGAGTTCGAGTCCAGCCTAGGCAATATAGTAAGAACCTGTCCCTAAAATATAAAAAAGAATAAATTGGAAGGGTGGTGAAATGGAATTGAAAATGTCTTGCATTGTCTGAGAGGGAGGATATTAACATTTGATAAGTGAGAGGAAGGATATTAAACTTTGATAAGTGAAGGATACATGCTATAAGTTCTAGGGTAACCACTAAAAGGATAGAGGAATTAATGTATGTGAAGGTAGGAAATGGAATGATTAAAAAAATCCAAAAGAAGACTGTTGAACAATAGATAATCAGATAATAGATTTAAACCCAAATATATCAGTAATTACATTAAATATAAACAGTTTAAATGTTCCAGTAAAAAGAATGTTGAGTGTGGTGGTGGAAGGGAAGCAAAACCCAGCTGCATGCTGTTTCTAAGAGATAGATCTAAAACATAAGGATGTAGAAAGATTTTAAGTAAAAGGAAAGAAAAGGTAGATCATGCAACCACTAATCAAAAGAAGGCAAGTATAGCTTTGTTAGTATCAGACTTAATAGATTTCAAGGCAAAAACAGTACTAGAGATAAGGAGGATCATTTTATAATCACGAAGGTTAATTTACAAAAAAAATACAGGAATTCTAAATTTGTATGTACCTAATAACATAGCCTTAAAATATATGAAGCAAAAATATGGAGATCTACAAAAAGTAGAAAAATTCACAATAATTGTTGGAGATTTTAACATACCTCTTATTAATTGATAGGCCAAGGTAACAAAAAAATCAATAAGCATATATTATAGAAGATTAAACAAGTTGTGTATGTCTGTTACATCAAGTTTCTCTATTAACAACTGCAGGATATGCATTACTTTCAAACACAAATAGAACATTTACAAAATTTAACCATTTGCTAGACCATAAAGCAAGTCTCAACAACTTTCAAAAGATTGAGATCATATTGAATATGTTTTATGTCTATAGTGCATTTATGCTGGAAATAAATAATAAGAAAAATAACTAGAAAATATTCATATGTTTTAAAATTGAGAAATGTTTTTTAACACCAATGGATCAGAGAAGAAATCACAAGGGAAATTAAAAAATAATTTTTAAGAAGCCACATATCAAAAATTTGGGAATAAAGCTAACTTTATAGCCTTAAATGCTTAAATATAAACATATATATTAGAAAAGGAGAAAGATTGACAATTAGTGAGCTGTGTATCTATATCAAGAAACAAGGAAAAAAGCAATAAAAGAAAATAGAAGGAAGGGGAAAAGAAGTACAAATTAATAAAATAGAAAAATGGACGTTCAATAGAGAGAATCAAAAAGCCAAAGGATTTTTTAAAAACACTAAGTAAAGAGCTGCAAGTAGAACTACCATTTGATCCAGCAATCCCATTACTGGGTATCTACCCAAAGGAAAAAAAGACATTCTATGAAAAAGACGTCTGCACTAGAATGTTTATAGCAGCACAATTCACAATTGCAAAGATGTGGAAACAACCCAAGTGCCCATCAGTACATGAGTGGATTAATAAAATGTGGTATATGTATACTATGGGGTTTTACTCAGCCACAAAAAACAATGGTGATCTAGCATTTCTTGTATTATCCTGGATAGAGCTGGAGCCCATTCTGCTAAGTGAAGTATCACAAGAATGGAAAAACAAACACCACATGTACTCACCATCAAATTGGTATGAACTGATCGACACTTAAGTGCACATATAGTAGTAACATTCATCAGGTGTCAGGCCGGTGGAAGGGGGGAGGAGGGGATGGGTATATTCACAGCTAAGGGGTGCATTGCACACCGTCTGGGGGATGGACGTGGTTGAAGCTCTGACTTAGGTGGGGCAAAGGCAATATATGTAACCTAAACATTTGTACCCCTGTAATATGCTGAAATAAAAATAAATAAATAAAAAACTCACTAACTAAATTGATAAACCTCCTATTTCAATAAATCTAAGAAAAGAAAGAACACAATTACCAGTATCAGGAATGTGAACAGAAAAATTTTTGCAGATCATGCAGACACTAAAATGATAAGAGGATATTATGAGAAACTTTATGCCAATACATTTGAAAATATAGACAAACTGGCCATTTTTGAGAAAAAAAATCTTACCAAAACTGACACAAGAAAAAAACTAAATGGCCCTCTAACTCTTAATGAAATTGAATTAGTGAAAAATATTTTTCCACTAAGAAAACTCTAGGTCCATGAGACCCCTTCTCTACCAAAAATAAAAAAAATTAGACGGGCATGGTGGTGCATGCCTTATAGTCCCAGCTACTTGGGAGGCTGAGGCAGGAGGATCACTTGAGCCCAGGAGTTTCAGGTTGCAGTGAGCTATGATGAGGCCACTACACACTAGCCAGGATGACAGCGAGACTCTGCCTAAAAAAAAAAAAGAAAACTCTAGGTCCATTTGTCCATACCAGCAAATACTACCAACTATTTAAAAAAGAAATAATGTGAAATGTAGACAAACTCTTCTAGGGAATGAAAAAAGTACATTTAAGTCATTTTATGAAGCTACTTTGATATGAAAACATGACATGGGAAATATGAGAAAGGAAAATTAAAAGCCATTGTTACTCATGAACATGGATATAAAAATTCTAAATAAAATATTAGCCATCTAAATCTAGTAATACATAAAAAAGATATTTATCACTGCCAAGTTGGGTTCATATCCAAGATTCAAAGTTAATTTAACATTAGACAGTTTAATTTGCCATATTAACATATTAAATGGGAAAAATTATTTCCATAGATTCAGAAAAAGCATTTTTTAGAATTTCAACATTCTTTCGGGGCTAAAAACGAAAACAAAACAAAAACTCTTACCAAATTTAGAAAAGAAAGGGAAATGCTATAATCCAGTAAAAGAGAGCTAATTCAAAACTTACTTATCAAGCATAATAGTGAACTTAAATATCTTCAAAACTTCAAAACTTAAATATCACACATAATAGTGAAATGTACAAAGCTTTTTCTTTGAGATTGGAAACACTTCTATTCATATTGAACTGGAGATTCTGGTCCTAGATTAACGCAAGAAAAAGAAATAAAAGATATAAAGAGTAAAAAGAAAAAACAAAACTGTCATAATTTGCAGATAATATTGTATACATAGAGAACTCCAAGAATGTATAGGTAAATTATTAGAATTAATAATAATTTAGGAAGGTTGACCTATTAAAAATAATTAACAAAAATCAATAGCATTTTTATAGACCAGCAAGGTGAGAAAATGAAATTTATGAAAGAAACATAACAGCCTCGAAAATATCAAATACCTAATAATAAATCTAACAAAATATGTATAAGAACTCTACACAGAAAATATAAAACATTGAGAGAAAATAAAGAAAACTAAAAACTGGATAGTTGTACCATATTCATAGATTGGAAGACTTGACATTGTAAAGATGTAAAAGCTTCCCAAACTGACCTATATAGATCAATGCAATCTCAATAAAAATCCTATCAGAAAAAAATAAAAATAAAAATCCTATCAGGTTTTTATTGGGAACTGTGCTAAGCTGATTCTAAAATTTATATGGAATTCAGAGGGCCAAGAATAGCCAAGATACTCTCAAGACAAAGTTAGAAGAACTTGCTCTGCCAGATATCAGGATTTATGATAAAGCTGTGCTGCTTAAGACAGGGTGGTACTTTCAAAGAGTAGACAAATGGACCAATAGAAGGAGACTAGAATACTCAGAAATAGAGTGACTTAGATATTTGGCTATGACAAAGGTGGCTTTACAGAACAGTGAGCAAAGGATGGGCTTTCCAATAAGAGGTACTGGGACATTGCGTACCATATGGGAAAAAAATCAAATCACACTCTAGCCCAAACTATTTACCAAAAAAGGCCCATATGTGAAAGGAAAACTAATGAAGCTATTAATATTAAAAGAAATACCATAAGGGAAAAGGTTGGTAAGTTCAAGTACATCAATTGCCTCTAATAAATTGAAACTAAAGAGACAAACTTACAAGTAGAATGGGATATTAGCAACACATATATCCATAGAAGATTAATATTGTCAATATATTTTTTTAAAAACTCCTACAAATCAATAGGAAAAAGATAGATAATAGGCACTTCACATAAGAAAACATTCATTTGTCCTGTCAACATATAAAGGACAACTTCATTTGTAACTGGGGAAATACAAATTAAAACCACAGTGAATACCAATACATACCAGAATGACTAAAATTAAAATGTCTGACCAAGTATTAGTGAGTATGTGGAGTAATGGAAATTCTCATATCCTGCTGATGGTAATATAATGTGGTACACATAAGCACTGTGCACTGGGAAACATGTAAAAGAATGTTCACAGCAGTAGTATTTGTAATAGCCCCAAACTAGAAATAATCCATCCTTCCGCTATAGAAGAGGTAAACAAATGGTGTATATTCATAGAATGGAACGCTCTACATTAAAGCAAATATTATCATTACATGCAGTAACATGGTTGAATCCTAAAAATATAATGTTTAACAAAACAAGTGAAGTAAAACTAAACTATAGTGTTTAGGGATGCATCCTAAGTGGCAAAAGGATAAAGAAAAGCAAGGAAGCGATAACCATAAAAATCAGGGTAGATGTTATCTTTTGGGAGGATGGAGGCAGTTATGATTAGGAATGGGCCCCCTGTGGACTCCTGGAGTGTTGGCAATATTCTAAATCTTAACGCGGACGGTGGTTATATGGATATTCTTGGGTATTTGTTAAGCTGTACATTTATGTTTTGATCTCTTTTCCATATGAGTATTTTTTCTGGAGAAAACGTAAAATGTTTATATGATGATATGAGTAGGCAAAGAAAAAGAAAAATATACAATGATCTTTAAAGGAGTATCTCTATAACAGGCCAGGCATGGTGGCTCATACCTATAATCCCAGCACTTTGGGAGGCTGAGGCTGAAGGATCTCTTGAGGCCAGGAGTTTGAGACCAGCCTGGGCAATGTAGCAAGACCCTGTCTCTACAAAAAAATTAAAACATTAGCCTGGCATGGTGCCATACACTTGTAGTCCTAGCTACTTGGGAGGCCGAAGTGGGAGAATCACTTGAGTCCAGAGGTTACAATGAGCTATGATCATGCCACTGCACTCCAGCCTCCTGGGTAATAAAGCAGGACTCTGTCTCTAAAAATAAAATTAAAATTAAAAGAAAATAAAGGGATGTTTCTATAATGAACCAACGTCTAATTTAGTGTCTCTTATGTAACAGGGCTGTAAAGTGAGAGACCACGTGGTCGCACTTCTTGATCAAGGTGAAGGTGGAGATTTGCTGTCCTGTCCGACTACTAGAATACTGGATGATCTGCACAAGCACAAAGATGTCATTGCTGTGCCCTTTTCAAAAGACACAGTTAGGTGAGAGGAAATAAATGAACACTATATAGTAGCTTATTCAGTGGTTCTCGTTTCAGAACCCCCTATCCCCTAGTACTTCCCCAAATCAGCAATATCAATACTCAAATAGTTTACATTATTTCACAAAGCAAGCAAATATTTATTTGATAGGCAAAACACTTAAAAATATTGGAGGTCCAAGGGGAGTAAAAACTAATGAAGAGTCCTTGGTGATTAAAAAGGTTGGGACCTTAAATCCAGTTGGTTGGTGGGAAGGTTGTAGGGTTTTTTTCCCCAAAATTGCCTAAGCCCTTCTTAAATGCTTGATTGATAAAACTAGAAGAAAAGTTGATGGTTGAATTCATCTTTCCATAAGTTTGAACTCCTTGGATTCAGTAATTTCTGGAGTCACTTCTACCTTTTTGCAGTTGTAGCAGGCTGTTAGGTTGGGTGCTGGAGGACCCTTTAAAAGAGGCTGTTCTCGAATCAGTACCCATCATGGCAGCCTATTCCACCACCTAGCTTCTAGTGCAGTTGTGCTCCCTGTGTGATGTGACTTTGGCTTGGGGAGTCACTAGATGAATTAAGAAATGTAAATGTTGAAGTGGCATCCTTATATTCAGGAACTATATTCCTAAAGAGTGATTTGTTAAATATTTGCAATAAAAAGATATCATTCACATTTATATTTTTAAGAAAGTGAACACTTATCCATAAAAATGTCTTTTTCCTTCAAGTGATCTTGGGGTTGGTCCCTGTGATGAAAAGGGTCTAGAATGTGATGTTTTACTGGAGCCAAATACACCATGGGGCCCCAAATCTGGGGAGCTCAATGCTGTGAGTAGCTTGTTTCACCTATTCTTTATTTATATAAACAATTAATGACATTTCATCTTTGACAGAAACCTGGTCAGTTTAAATTGAAATTGAGCTGACTCCCTAATCATAACAAGGTATTATGCTGAATTAATTTGAGTTAATAGGACTATAAGGGTAACAGGATACATTCCTTGCCCTCCAAGAATTAATAACTAACAGATTTAAATTTGGGGGGAAAAAATAACGTGGTCTTTAGGATTTTTATTATGGACAAATAATGATTTGAGGGATGAAGATAGTATGAATGAATATTTTGTCCCCTCCTTGCTTATAAACTTTTTTCAGCATGAAATTATCTTTTTATTGTAATCAGGAATATATTTTATTTTTTCAAAGTTTCAAAACTGAAATATTTTTAGGTGACCAGAAACTTTGATTCCTTTGATTATTTTTTATTCCTTTTTACTTTGTTACTAAGGATCAGGGAATCTGTTTGCCTGTGAACTTCTGTCTTTGTGTTGGTTGAGGTAGCGTTTACTTAAGAAAGTGAAATACTCCATTTTAAGTACTTTATAAATTCCAGACAGCTATACAAATATTCAGTCATTAATATTTATCTATAAATTATATATCAAATAGGAAATTTTTTTTTTTTGAGACAGAGTCTCACTGTGTTGCCCGGGCTAGAGTGCCGTGGCATCAGCCTAGCTCACAGCAACCTCAAACTCCTGGGCTCAAGCAATCCTTCTGCCTCAGCATCCCAAGTAGCTGGGACTACAGGCATGCGCCACCATGCCCAGCTAATTTTTTCTATATATTTTTAGTTGTCCGATTAATTTCTTTCTATTTTTAGTAGAGACGGGGTCTCGCTCTTGCTCAGGCTGGTTTCGAACTCCTGA
>CAUYRB010080233.1:0-26289 GCA_963574695.1 Propithecus perrieri
TTTTTTTTCTATATATTTTTAGTTGTCCGATTAATTTCTTTCTATTTTTAGTGGAGACGGGGTCTCGCTCTTGCTCACGCTGGTTTCGAACTCCTGAGCTCAAACAATCACCCGCCTCGGCCTCCCAGAGTGCTAGGATTATAGGCGTGAGCCACCACGCCTGGCCAAGATCTATGCATTTTATCTTAGGTAAATTATACCTCAATAAAAAAACATGTCAGGTATCACAGAAGTGGTATGTGGGCTGTATTAAGTCTTAGAGACTACTGAAGGTCCTTTCTAGACTTAATGCACAAAAATTAAAATATGGCCCAAAATTGAATTTTTGATTATTTTCTTTTTACTTACCCCAAGAATATACTGACAGGAGTGAGGCTCTAGCATATATACAGTAACGGCATGAGGAGAATCTGATTCTTTACACCTAAAACAGAGAGTACTTTAAGGTACTGCCTAAATCATACAAAATAAAATTATTTTTAATAGTTTTCTTCTTAAGCTATAAAAATCCCATTCAAGTGGACCCTGTATAATTTAACAAATAACTTAATAATTGTGCATAATTATACTTTATCTTTACATAAAACATTTATCCATAGGAAGCAGATAAAAGAGAAGGGTATAAAGCATGACATAATTTTGGTCTAACTTACTTTAGTTTTACAGTCACCTGTCTTGGTTTGTCAGTTATATCACAAATATCTCCATTTCCATAAAAATGTGACACCATCCTAAATCAGAGAAACATACAAGCTTTATTAAACTAAATCTCACTAATTCAGAATACTTGTAATGGGTAGGGTGAGAAGATGATCAGAGGGATCAGTTTTGCATTGGTTAAAATAATGATTATAAAATATTTTCAGAGTTATGTCACAGAGACAGTCTTTCATGTTCTATAAAGAGAAGATAAATTAGAGATACTCTGTAGTGGCTTCATTCATAATAATGATCAACTTGTATATTATTTATTTGAATACAAATAATTATGGTTAGACTTCTTTAAAATGTTGTTTTAAAGTTATCTATTTCCCCAGCCCAGTATATTGTTTTGTGAACAGTTCTGTTTCTGTCCTCTATCAAGCTACTTCTATTACAATACTGTACTGTAGGTACTAGAGTACAAAAGGCAAAGTCTAGGCCAAGCTATAAATCTTAAATGAGCAGGATCCAAAGGAAAGCTTTAATTTTGCCAGTCTAACACTCCCCTGCTTCAATATTTATTGCACATTAATACCGTAACTATTTTCACATGAAACATATACCTATAAGAAAAGTCAAGCTGTTTAATATATTATAATACTTAAATGTTTATGTCTTAATTTTGCTAATTTTGATTTTGGTCATCAGTATGTTATGAAAACAGTCTCTCAATACTATCTATCCTACGAAGGACAAAGTTAACAGCTGAGAATGAACAAGAATGAATAATTTAAAGTATATTGGGCAAGAGACTACAAGAAAAGCTAAAGCTTAGATATTCTTGGGAAATGAAGTTAATTTACTTTTGTTATGACAAAATAATACCCACATAGCCCAAAAGATATGTGAGGTAGTTTTTGAAAAAGCTGCTGTTCAACCATTTTCAACCATTATCTCACAAAGATTAAGTAACAAAGGGTATATTTAAATAGAATTAAGTAACTTACAGAAGTAAAGATTACACATGAAAGAGGCAAACATTTTATAACAGCCCATTTTAATGGAATTGAGCCACTGTTACTAATACCGCTGCCACTGTCATTGATGTACTACCACCACTGTTAATTAAAGGCAGCAGCCAAAGGTTACTGCATGTTACTGCCAGGCACTATCCTTTACATGAATTACCTCATTTAAATGTCACAACAATCCTGTGACACAAATACCATTGGACAAGAAAAGTGAGAGTTAAAAGATTATGTAATTTGTCTTAGGTAGTAAAAGAGCCAGCATTTGAATCCAGGTAGTCTTACTAAGAGATTGTGCTCTTAACTCTTACAGTGTTGCTTCCCCAAGAAAAGAAAACTAACCTAAAAGATGTCTCCTGAAAAATAACTGACCAGGGATTTTACTTAAGTGTTTAAATTTTTGTGTTTTTCAATATTCTGAGTTTTAGAAATTCTACTAATCAGATCCAAAGGCAAATAAAGTGAATCTTTACCTGACTGTCTGGGTACCATCGTCTTGAAGATGATAGACTCTAGCAGTATTCTTCTTAGCCCATTCAATATGCTCTTCTTGGTTCCATGTCCCCACAACCACAGAGGTTTTCCCACTATCTTTGTCCTAATATATGAAAAAATATTTGTGATAATGCATGCTTGACATCATCGAGTAGACATTTATGCTGATGACCTGACCCTCCTGTAAGCTATAGTATTTATCTGCACACTAGATATCTATGTTTATCTATGTTTAGATGTAATGATGTTAGTCAAACTCGAGTAGAAATTTAAATTCATTATCTTCTTTATTCCTTTATTCTCTGAATAGTGTAACTAATTTCCAGTCAGGTTAGTTCTATATACAGTTATTTTTTACTCTTTCATCTCTTTCCTTTCCTACAGATCAGTCCTGTCAGTTCTTTCCTGGAGACTTTTTCAGCTTAGTTTCCTTCATTTTCACTGCCAGCACCTCACCCCCCAACCAAGAGTTAAATCTCTCATACCGAGATAATACAACCACATACTACCACGATTCTAATTAAATCTTGAGCCTCTATCTCTTACTCTGCAGCCTATCTTCCTCCTACTCTGGTCCTTCAAATGCAAACCTTCAAGTTATACTCGTCTTCACAATACTTGACACCACACTTATTTCTGTAGCAAAATTGTCCAGAAACACCATTCTCCCTTTATTATTTTTTTTAAAACTATATACTGTCCTATATGTGGATTTCCTTCCTTCTCTCTCCTTCCTACCTCCTTGCCTTCCTTTCTTTCCTTTCTTCATATTTTATGTCAGGTAACCATGCTGGGAACTAATATATATCTGATTAGTAGAATTAAAAAACTCCTATTGTGACAAATGCAAGGCCAGTGCTATAAGGGAGTATATTGCCTGATGGAAGAGATGACTATTAACTTTTTCAGCAACTAGACTGTAAGTTTCTAGACAGACAGGGATGAGACCAGCAAAATGAAGTGTTTAAGAGGTTGGATACAGAGCAACACTGCCTGGGTTTGAATTCCAGTTTCACCATTTACTACCTATGTGATTTTTAGGCAAGTTACTGAAGCTTTGTTTCTGTTTCCTCATGTTGAAATAACAATACCCACCTCTTAAGGTTGTTATGAGGATTAAATGAGTTAATATTTGTAAAGTACTTAGTGCCTGGTATATAAATAGTGAACAATTATTCTTATTTTTACTTCTCTCAAGATACCTAGCAGAGTCCCCCTAGGTTATATGACTTTGGCCAAAATATGTTTGGTAAAACCTAGTGTTGCAAGGGTATGGGAAAACAGCCATCGTTAATGGGAATATAAACTGGTCCAACTCTTTGGAAGGCAATTTTTCAGTATGCATATGTTTTGACCTAGCAAGCATCTTGATAGAAGTGTGCCCTGTGAATATACTTGCAAAGGTATACCGACAGAACTATTTAAAAATGTTCACTAAAACACTATCACAGCAAAAACCAGAAACTTAAAGGTACATCAGTAGAGGTCTGGTTAAATACACTGTAGGTACAGACATAATCCTCTGTACCTGCTGAAAAGAATAAGATCGGTTACTGCTGACATGGAATGATCCCCAAGATACTAAGTGGAAAGAACAAGTGCAGAGCAGTGCATGATCCCTTCTCTATAAATAAGAGGTTATGCCAACATTTATTACATGCATTTTTTTATGTGGAAGGTTAACTATGAAAATGTTAACAGCAGTTACTTTTGGGAAGTAGGATGATGGCACAGGGGAAATTTACTTTTCATTTTAAATTTCTGGCGTATTCAATTAAAAAAAAGTCACTCGGTATTACCTGGATTGTAGTTAGATGGTACTTTATCCTTTTTCTGTATTAATAAATGTTATTAAAAATAAAACATCTGCAAAGCAGGAAGAATAGATGGAAAGAATACGTAAATGAAATTCCTCAGGTTTAAGTGAAGAAAAAAATTATCCTACTTTACAGATGCCTCATATATTTTGGATGACTTAAGTGTGGAAGATACACTGATGATTTGTTTTAGCATGCTCTATCTTGGAATTTAAGATCAGCTCAAAACATCTCAAGTGGGCAAATACAGTATTTTATAATTACTAGTATTTTTTTTTAGGGACTGAATACAGCCTTTTAAAGCAGCCAAGTCAATATTCATTAATTAAAGTTTGTCTTCCATGTCTAGCAGTTTATCTTACCGAAGTACAAGTCTGAAAAATAAAATTATTGGAGCTTGATCCTCAGAATTTAAGCAGGTTGGCTCAAGTGTGAGAGAATATGCTGAGTTGTAAAATTATAAATAAAAGAATAAAAATCCAATATATATAAACTTAAAACTTATTTTATTTTAAACTTAATATGGCACCTTCTTTTAGCTGTGAGACTTGCTGTATTTACCCTATTTTACTAACTCTAGAGATAATATACTATCTTACCATTTATTTTCTTAAAGATGAGTTATAGGAATGACTAATTTCTTGATCAAAGCTAATGAGGTATAGCCACAACAGCTTATTATTCTACCAGGCTCATGGTAATATAAGATTATAAGTAGTTAATAAACAATGTCATTTTAAGATGACTGATTTAGTTAATACCAAGTGTTCTATTTTCCAAAATTTGGAGATAATTCTGATTAGTACTTCCATATTAAAATCACCTAATAATTAAAATAACACCAATCCCTCTCCTTTTTTCCATAAAAGATTTTTAAAACTTTAAATCATCTAGTGGTAGAATGATATATAAATGCTATTCTATACCTCATGGTATTGATGTACGTGTTTGCCATAGCAGAATTCGTATTTCCACCAACCAACACCCTAAAGGAAAGAAAACATTTAGAGCAAGTTAAGCACAGAGAAAGGGGGATTGAGGCCTGTCTCACTTCTGCCACATGAAGTGATAGAAATACATGTGATTTAAAAAACCTGCAACAGCAATAGCACGGTTGAAAATTAAAATTAAAAATTATTGAGAAATTGTAGGGCATAGTGGCTCATGCCTGTAATTCCAGCAACTTGCAAGGCTGAGGCACAAGGACTGCTTGAGCCCAGGATTTCGAGACCATCCTGGGCAACATAGTGAGAACCTCTCTCTTAAAAAAAAAAAAAAAAAAGAAAGAAAGAAAGAAAAACATTAGCTGGGCATGGTGGCACATGCCTGTAGTCCCAGCTACTCGGGAGGCTGAGGTAGGAGAATGGCTTGAGCCCAGGAGTCTGAGTCTACAATGAGGTATGATCATGTCACTGAACTCCCACCTGGGCACCAGAGACCAGAGGGAGACTCCACCTCAGAAAAACCCCGAAAATTACTGAAAAATAAAAAAAGAAAAATACAAGAGTAACTGCTGCAGTGCTTTGGTAAAATGAAATAAAATAAAATAAAAACTCCAGTTGGAAGTGTATCTCCCTCCCACTGATGCTAATAGTCAGGGGCAAAATTTTACCTTTGTAAACGTAGATGTTAACTCAAGTTTGATGTGATTGCTACATAATCGAAATGTAGGATATACCTTAATTAATGCCCATTCCAGCAATCAACCAGAATCACACATGATTGCCAGAGATAAGGTCAAATTTTACCTTGTGAGTAAAGAGAACAAAGGCTATAGGTTAGATTACAGAGGTGTGGGAGTATGAGACTGCAGAGTGAAAATGTCCATTGGGAATGGCTGGATCCTGCCATTTCTCTATAGACAAAAACCTTTTTCAGTGCTGTTAATGCCTACTGACAATAACTGACAAGTAGAAGTTGTAACATAAATATATAAACTTCAGGTTTACTTCTCACCCCATGAAAGCAGTAAGAACCACTAAGGAACTCTTTTATGAGTTGGTCATCTGTCAATTTGGATATGTGGGTTGTTCCAACAGTGAGCATCGGTTGAGAGCCAATAGCAATGGGTTTGTGGATCGCTGGAAATCTCTCTTCTTTAGTTGACTGCAAATCTTCCTAAAATGAAACATACATATGTTTAAGGGCTTTTATGCCACATTTAATTTTTTTCAGTTATGGCTCATTATTTTTAAACTGTAGAAAATATGGAAAAGTCCACTTGTTTTTAATGTATTTTAAGAAAATGGACTTTGTAATTCTTACTGGTATAGAGAAATCTCTAGACAAATGTTAGTTCCATATATCAGTTGGGATAGGTGATCATCTTAAACATACAGGGCTAATTTCCATTTCATATTTTTTGTTTCATTATTTTTAGTGAGCACTTTGCTACTTGTTAGGCTTTGTGTCCCTACATTTAATTTTGGAAAATGTGGTCACTAAGGGTAAAGAAAGGATAACAAGCAGGGTAAAGAAGAGCTGGGTGGGAATGAATATGAATATTAGTTATAATTATTCAAATGTAACAGGCCCTGGTTGTTGCCCTGGATGAATCTAAAATTCGATAGGGAAGACACAAACTAATAAGGGTGTAGGGAATAGCAGATTCATGAGGCAGGGGTGATTCAAATAGGCTTTGACCAAGAACTGAAATATGAAGACTTCACAAAGAAAAAACTCTTGATCAATTCTTGAAACATGAATAATAATTTGTGATTTATGTGTATATCTGTGTGTTCTTTTTCTATGTGTGTGTATATGCATGTGGACTGGAGGAAGCAGTAAGAGCAACGACGTGGGGCTACAATATTTGAACTAAAGAGATAAGCAGGCACTATATGGTGGAAAACTAATATATGCTAAGAGGTTTGGACATTATCTTATAGGTTTTAGGCAAAGATATGCTGTGATCATATTTTTAAGTAATTATCAGTGGCAGGGAACAAAGAATAGCAGGGACAAATCTAGAGGTAGAGAGTCGAGTTAGAAGTTGCAGTAACCCATGTCAGAGATGAAGAGAATCTAAAGTAAAGGAATTGTCAGAAAAAGTCTGGGTACATAAATTAACTAACTAACTAACTAACTATAGCAAAGAAGTGACAGAGTTGGGGAAGAGAGAAAAGAATAATTATAAAAGAGGTTAATAAGTTAAGACTTAGTGGTTAATGGGTACTGACAGTGAGTAGATAGGAAATGAATCTAGACCAGAATCGATCGAAGAAGTGAGTGTTCTGATTATAAATGAATGAATAATTTATAAAAATTGGATAGTAAATGAGTTCCCAATAAATGTATAGTAGACAGACACTATGTCTCCTTTTTCACTTGCTGTAGTTACCACTAACCAACTGTGGTTCTTCTGCTTCTATTTCAGCTTATAGAGGAGTCACTGGATGGTTACTCCGGAAACCAATGACTTTATCCTTTCTCCCCACCAACATTAGGAAGAACAACGATTGCCAGGATGGTGCCTTATTTTTTGAAAGGACTCTGAACTTTACTGTATAACTCTTTCCCTGGTCACAGTCTACTATGTTCTGGCACTATTTTAAGTGCTAAGTATTAAAAATGAAGCAGACATAGTCACTGCTTTTAAGGAACAAAGGTCTAACAGACTACACTAATAATTTGGAATACATGAGATTTGTATTAAGGTTAATGAAGAAAATAATGCTGCACAGTGAACCCTGCAGCTAAGAGCAGGATAAGGTAGCAAGAATAGAAGCATGGCCCTTTATTATTGCTTACTTTGGACAGAACTTACACTTTCACTTTTAAGGAAAATTATTCTAATAAAAATAGGATGATTAGTAGTTTATATAGTAGAGTTTCAAAATTCACAAAATGGACTCCTAATAGTCTAGTAATCTCTAAATTAATGTAAGATAATCACATAGGCAGAACATCAAACCAAAATTCCAATAGCCAGATTTGTATTTTTGTTTAAAAAAGGAAAAAGTTCTTCATCTGTATGGTGATGCTTGATACACACTTAAAAGGCAAACCATATGCAAAATATACATTTTTAAAAGTTATATGTAATAGATTTATTTAAAAAATGACTCTCAAATAAAGTTTTTTATTTTTATTTTTTTAGAGACAAAGTCTTGCTCCATTGCCCAGGCTGGACTGCAGTGGCCCAATAGCTCACTGCAGCCTCAAACTCCAGAACTCAAGTGATCCTCCTACCTCAGGATCCCGAGTACTTGGGATTACAGGTGCATGCCATCACACTTGGCTAATTTTTGAAATTTTTAGTAGAGACAGAGTCTAGCTGTGTTGTCCATGCTAGTCTCCAACTCCTGGCCTCGAGTGATCCCCCACCTCAACCTCCCAAAGTGCTGGAATTACAGGTGTGAGCCACAGCGCCCAGCCAAAGATAAGTTGTAAGTAACTATTTATCATACAGCATCATCTAAGATTTTCATACGGCACATGTTCCCTAAAGATGCTAAGTAATTTGAAAGCATTATCATCTGTAGCTTTTTAAAAATATATTTTTCTCAACTGGCAGATTGAATACATTATTTAAAGAAAAGTAAACTGGTACTTTTTCTTGAAGAGTAATGAAAGTTGGGATTTGGGAAGCATTTTGATTGAGTGAACTTTTAAGTATTTGCTAGTCTTCAGATCACTATCAAAAAGAAAACCAGAAGAGAATTCCAGCTGACGTCTCAATACAGTACTCCAAGTCAAACTATGGAACTAATATTAAGGTCACTTTTTCCTTCTATCAGAATGACTGTGTTGGTCACAGGATCCGTAAAGAGTCCAGCAACACTTTTGCAAAAAGTACTCAAGAGGAAGGGAAAAAACAAGCCTTGCAGCTAAGTATTAGTCATTTTCTTCTGCCTTCCAGTTTAATGTAAGACCTATAGTGCTATAATGGAGGACTGAATAAAATACAAGACCGTAGAAGCAGCAGCATTCATTTCTTCCTGAGGTAATCCTAGAAATCCTGGCTAATTTCCAAAGGAAGTAACACTGGAATCACATTCAAGCATAAGCAGAAGTTAACGAGGTGAAGGGGAGGGAGGGGACAAAGCAACAGAAGGAAAACAGTATATTCAAAGACAAGTAGGCCAGAAAGAACATGGTACTTTTAGAAAACTCTAAGTTGTTCAAAATAGCTGGGATAAGGGGAATGGTGATAAAAAATGAGGCTGAAGTCAAAACACAAAGGGGGCTTTTATTCCAGGAACAATGATTTTATTCTGCGGTGTAGTTCATGATCCACGAAAGGATTAAATACATAATCAAATGTTCATTTAAGAAAGAGCATTTTATCAGCTGCCTGGGTAGGACTAGAAAGAAGATTTGTGAGATCAGTTTCTGGTCCCAGGAAATAATGGGTCCTGAACTAATTATAGGATGGATCTGAAAAGCACATAGAAGATAACACTGATGGCTCTCAGTGAGTGAGATAAATGAAGTGAGTCAGAGATAAATGAAGAGATAGGTAAGAAAAATGACTTAGGTTTCTGACTTGGTCAGTTGGGTAGCATATACTGCTTTAAAAACATTGGGGAAGACAAAAAAAGGGTCAGTGTGAAAAAGAAAAAATGATGAGTGAGATTACTGAAAGTGTATATGGCTATCTCCAATAGGCAGATGAAAAGGGAAGATATAGATCAAAGAAGGAAGTAGCATTGAAAAGTTATAAGGGTAGCAATGAGGTGAAGAATAAATAAAGTATTAGGAGGTAGATATGGGGTTGTAGTCTATTTTTTCAAGAGGTTTAGCTGGGACAGCTACCTAAAAATTAAGCTAACTACAATGAATAGGATGTCAAACTTTAAAACATTATAAAATTACGAGTAAAAAAGTATACTAGAATAGTTTCTGAGAAGTACTAGAATAAGGAAAGGAATTAATATTAATGAAAAGAAGTGAAATTTAAAATTTTGAGCCAGTAAAATAAAATTACTATACTATACTAAAGAAATCATTAAAATATTGATATGTACTCAGAAATTTAGAAAATGAAGCACTGTGACACTATTATTAGATAATTCTCATACCTCTTTACTTCTCCTAAAAGGCACCCTTAGTATTTCTTCCTGCTGCTCCAACTGCCTCAGGGTGAGGGGTTTAAATGGCGATCCTGGCAGTGACTGGCAAAATATGTCATTCACAGGAGATGCTCTGAATCTATTCAGTAAGAACAAAGCATTAAAGCTAAGCATAGAACACTTTAAAGCATGTGTGCATTTTATGTTTAAAATATTAAATGCACATCCTACCTATATTTAGGATGATTGCACAAGAGTGGTGTCAAAATGACAACTTCATATTCACAAGTTGTAACTTCAGCTACTGAAAGAATTTCATGCTTAGATTCAGGATGACATATGTACATCACAGTACTTGATCTGGGCCGGTTCTGTTTCAAACTACAAGGTGTACCATTTCCCATTCCCACAGGATAGTATGGTGTCATCTGACCTTCGATATTTTTAGTGGGAATCTTAAAAAAAAAAGTATAAGACAGACTTTTCATTAGAAATGAAGGTGGGGGTTAGGATGGGAGAAGAACTTATTACTCTGAAAGGAAGAAAACTACATTTTATTTATAAACTGAAAGGTAATATTTCTGTATTTTAAGTTCTCTGATATTGTTTTGATTCGTAAGTTCTTATTTGAGCAAATATGTGTTTTCAGAGCTAGCTTAATACAGCAAAAAAGATTATTATTCAGTGCTAAAATTAAGATGTTAAGTAAATGTAAATTTATATAAAGGGCTACAAGATCATGATTAATATGAATTATTCTCGTTTTAAACAAAGAGACTAAGATAAAATATAGGAACTTATTATACCAGGCTGCTCAGAGCTTTCCTCACTACACTCTCAGTGAATGGCTGTGTTAAATTTTAGATTCTACAGGTCTGAAGGTTGATTTGCCAAAAAATAGGGCTTATATATAGTAAAACACTATCTTCTAAAACAATAATCTAAATGTAGTACTGGTTCATCAATCTGTTTACTCTTCTTTCTTGTTATTAACAGCACATACTTTTCAGCACACAAATTCCTATATAAATCTATTCAAGGCCAGCAAAAGACAAATTAAGAAACTTTCATGGGTTGGAAGAATAGATTACTGAGAAGTTAGCTCCCATACTTTTCCCTATATAAACATAAGAAAAATCTAATGTAAGTGTTTTAAAAAGATAACATCTCCAAGCAAGCTCTTTGGAGGCAGAGATCTCATCTTGTATCACTTTGGTACCCTGTCAGCACCATGTCCAAAACAGGCAATAAATAAATGTTTCCAGGGAAAAATATTTTGAGATTTCTTTATATGCTATTTTCATGCTAGTGTCTAAAATTAGAAAATCCTGGATTCAAATCCAAGCTTTGAATTTACTAGCTTTTATGACTCTGACCAAATTTCAATTTTTGCCATTTGTAAAAGCAGATAATAATATGCAGTCATGCACTGCATAATGACGTTTAGATCAACGATGGACTGCATATACAACGGCAGTCCCGTAAGATTATAATGGAGCATATACAGAAATCTGATACATGGCACTTGATATCGGCACTGCAGATAAAGTAGAGGAAGTGACTGATATTCAGTAATGGTGCTGGGACATTTGGTTTTCCACAGGAAAAAAATATATATAAATAAAAATATATATACCATCTAGGTTTGTAAAAGTATACTCTATGATATTTACACAATGACAAAATTGCCTAAAGACACATTTCTAAGAACACAGCCCTGTTGTTAAATGACACATGACTACACACTCAAAAGTTGTTGGGAGAATTAAACATTAGCTTTTGTGACATGCCCATGCCTGGCACTGTCTGGCTTATAAACTGAGGCTCAATAAATGTTAGTTTTCTTCCCTTACCCTTTTATTCCTCTTCCTTTATCATTTCACACTTTGAATTCCATCTTGCTATCCTCCAGAGTCACAGTAAATAAATAATTTATCTCAAAGGTAGTCTGTAAAATTAAAATCTTTTAAAATAGCAATGCTATGTGTGTCTATGTTTAGCTTATCAATTCCCCCCAAAGCCACCCTTTTCAGTTACAGGCATCTCTTTTAAGTAATTCTCAAAGCCTTTGTCATTTCACTTTACTTCTAATAAACGTATCATTATGATATTAAGCCATTTATAGAAATATTCTCTATCAATAAGTTATTTAAAGTCTATGAAAATTCTTAGGATATAGAAAGCATTTCTTGAACTACGTGGGTATTTAAAAATTATGATTAGGCATCCTGAGGAATCATTCTTTTTAAACAATCCTACTTTTAGCCATCATTTATCCATTCATTCAGTAAACATTTACAAAGTACCTACAATATGTCTGACACTCTGCTTTGCACTGCGGGCTAAAGAGATAAAAGACCGTCCCTGCTTTTAAGATGCTTGCAGTCTGGTAGCTTGTTATTGACATACTTATTGACATACATAGTTTATCTGTTTTACCCATGGAAGATGGGGCCAAACAACAGGGAAAAATGCAAAAGCTCTTATAATAATTGTTTCCAACGTTAAGCAGAGGGAACCACTGCTAAGCACAAAAGTGATATAATGCTATTATAGAATCTTTCTCAGACACATCAGTGATAGATTTGTTTATTTTTGTATGATCTCATTTTTGTTTTTTTGAAGACAGAGTCTTGTTTTGTCGCCCCAGGTAGAGTACAGTGGTGTCATCATACCTCACTACAACCTCAAACTCCTGGGCTCAAGCGATCCTCCTGCCTCAGACTCCGGAGTAGCTGGGACTACAGGCCTGCGCCATGATGCCCGTTAATTTTTCTATTTTTGGTAGAGATGGGGTCTGGCTCTGTCACCTGGGCTAGAGTGCCGTGGCATCAGCCTACCTCACAGCACCCTCAAACTCCTGGGCTTGAGGGATTCTCTTGCCTCAGCCTCACAAGTAGCTAGGATTATAGGTGCACACCATCATGCCTGGCTAATTTTTCTATTTTTAATAGAGATGGGGTCTTGCTCAGGTTGGTCTTGAACTCCTGAGCTCAAGCAATCCTCCTGCCTTGGCCTCCCAGAGTGCTAGGATTACAGGTGTGAGCCACTGTGCCTGGCCAATTTTTGTATAATCTTAAGAGTAAATACAAGGATCATAGTGTAACCCTTTTCAGAAAGACTAAATATATTGTAAATGCTCTTTGGACCCAATCCTTCGAGTTATTTGATAAAGAACACATAGCTATATTCTGTCCATTAGGTTGTATAAATTCATGCCTCACTAAAAATACATGTTAAGAGTACCAAAAAAAAAAAAATAAAAAAACAAAAAAAACCCCAGCATTTGTCACTTGCCTCGTTTGATTTTTCCTTTTCTTCTGCTTCACGATCTGTTGAATATAAGAATAAGGTAAATGTAAAGATTGAGCAATGACACAAATAAGATACAAATGACTAAGTTTTCAACCAACTTTGTAACTTTAAACTTCTTTTGAAAGAAGATCAAAAACATATTTGATCTTTTTTCTTTTTATTCTGCTGGCCCCTTTGATCTTGGACTTGATTTTTATCTTACTACCTTAAAACTAGTTTCCTTGAAATGGTTTTGTCTAAAAGGACAGTCATATTAATCTCGGTATCTTTACCTAGGAAATACTCTATTTCAGCCAGAAAACTGACTAGGACAATTTTCTTTTGAAGTATTTACATCTCAGTGAAAAGTTTAATCTCAAAATAGTTGGCCAATTTGAATAATATAAATAAATCAAAATATTTCACAATTTGAGGGATACAATTGTTTCCATAGATAAAAATTTTGCTTAAAGCAAGCAAAAGACTGACACTATGTAACACTAACATGTATATCTTGCCAGATTTTAAAAACTTTATTAATAAGTAAGAAAAAAGCATGTTTATCAAAGTAGAAAACAATTAAAACAAACACCTCTTCAAAAAGGTTTTCTAAGGGATAGATCAGAGACTTATTTCAGTGTTTTAAAATTCATAAAGCCTCCAAGAAAATTTCTTAAATTCCAATTTGAACATATATTTTAAACCAAATTCCAGCATTATTGTCAAATCACTATGTAGATACCAACCTTTTTCAAATAGAAGGTTCTTAGCCAACATATTCCCAAGGTAGTACTCGTGAATATTTATTTTCTATATTTAAAAATAAAATAAAAATATAGTAAGTATGGTGAAAATACATTTTAAAGGATATAACTTTAAAACTATCAATCTCATCATTAAATTTCTGATTTTATAATGTTCTATACTTTGTATTTTGAAGAAAAACACACCTGACCAGTTTCTTTCTCTTCATGGTACTGCCGAATGTGTTTTCCATGACATACTTCATAAGTCCAGTAAGACTCAATCTAAGAAAGATGGACATACTTAAATATACAAAAGCCACATAACTCAATTGAATTACTTTTTTTTTTTTAAGAGACATGGTCTTGCTCTGTCACCCAGGCTGGAGTTCAGTGGTGTGAAGAGAGCTCACTGCAGCCTCCAACTCACAGGCTCAAGCTATCCTCCTGCCTGAGCCTCCTGAATAGGTGGACTACAGGTGCTACACCACCATGCCCAGCAAATTTTTAAATTTTTTGAACAGATGAGGTCTTGCTAAGTTGCAGGCTGGTCTGAAACTCCTAGCCTCAGGCAATCCTCTTGCCTTGACTTCCCAAAGTGCTAAGATTACAGGCGTAAGCCACAGCGCCCATCCCTGAAATACTTTTTGATATCTGAAGTAGCTGAGCAGATTTCCTCTAGGATTTACAATAAGCTTTCATTAAATGACACTTATAATTATGCCTCAGAAAAACGTGAAATTTCTGAAGCCTATTCATTATTTCTACTAATCAGCAATATGTGAGAATTTTGTGAAGGAAATAGATCTGGAATATGACCGGAGTCCATAATAACTACTTAGCTTAGGAATAATTTTCTACATATCTTAAAAAATAATTAGCATTTTCAACGAAAATTCTATTATTAATTAGACTTTCCATCGAACTGAAAAACATTCAAAATAATTTCGTAAGTGATATGACTTGATATTGGTATAACTGGGTGTCTACTGCATACAGTGTACAAAAACTTAAATGAACAAAATACCATTAAGAAATAACTTAGATTTATACCTAATTTAAAATCTGATACAACATAATAAAGTAAGAGGAAACACAGAAGTATTTAAGTGTCTATTGGTTGTTGGAAATTTATTTTCCAGTTATCAAGTGAACATAAAATACATACTCTGTAGGAACAACTGCTTTGTTTAAATAGTGGTTCCAAAAGTTCTCTTGGATTAGGGCCTTTATATTCCTTCTCTTCTTCCTACAAAAAAATTAGAGTTTAATACTTATGATTTTTCTAGAACTTCACCCAATTCTGCTGAGTCAAATCACAAATGCTTTGGAAATAAAAGAGGAAAAAAGTTGGAATCTTTTTTTTTTTTTTTGAGACAGAGTCTCACTGTGTTGCCCGGGCTAGAGTGAGTGCCGTGGCGTCAGCCTAGCTCACAGCAACCTCAGACTCCTGGGCTCAAGTGATCCTCCTGCCTCAGCCTCCCAAGTAGCTGGGACTACAGGCATGCGCCACCATGCCCGGCTAATTTTTTCTATATATTTTTAGTTGTCCAATTAAGTTCTTTCTATTTTTGGTAGAGACGGGGTCTCGCTCTTGCTCAGGCTGGTTTCGAACTCCTGAGCTCAAACAATCCGCCCGCCTCAGCCTCCCAGAGAGCTAGGATTACAGGCGTGAGCCACTGCGCCCGGCCTTTATTTTATGTTTTAAAGTGTGTAGAAAGATCTCATTCTCTTGTAAAAGTGGAAGAAGTGACTGACTATAGTCACTATAGTAGTGCCTGAATTTGTCATATAAAGTCCGGAAGCTCTGCAGCGAGATTTGATTATCTTCAGATGTTAACAAAAACAGCTAACAGTGACAGTCTGCCAATAAAAAATAATTGGAGATTTTAAATGTTTTCTTTTTTAAGATTAGTAGGAGAAAGGATATCCTTTAAGAAAACACAAAGTAAATTTGGAATTATTCTTAATTTATTAAGCTACAGTAAAACTTTCTATTAATAATTTAGGCCATTGTTATAATTTACCTTTTAGAATGGACCAGGCCTTTATCGATATAACTTTATTTAATCCTAAAGGCAACCTTATAAATTAGTTGGCATTTTCTGCCCTTTTTCAGTAAGGAAACAGGTCAAATTGATTTCATTATTTGAAGAGCTAATAGGTGTATGCTGTGGACTGTGCAGAGGTTTATGTGCATTCCTTATCTCGTTTTATCCTTATAATGGCAATTACCCGATTTTACTGGCAGGAAATTAGCACTTTAGAGAAGTCATGTCATAATTAGTAAATGACAGAATTAGAATTCCAATCCACATTTCTGATGAAAGTATGTGATGTTAAATAGTACTGTACCTTTTATATGCCTTTCTGATTGATGAAGAGTATTCTAATGAAATCAGAAACTTTATTTCTATATGCCATGTTTTATAATACAGAAAGAAAAGAATTTATGGTATCAAATAATATTAACCTAATAAGAATTTGAAATTATGAAATATGATTTCTTTTTGTCTACTACTGTGTTAATTACTGTAAATAAAGAGGGGTAAATTTGAGCAAATGAGGGAAACAGAAATGTATTTAAACAACAAAGTTTTGAGACTGTAAGAACCCCTTTTGTTTGTTAACCACTGTGAGTAATAGTACTTTTTTTTGACACAAGGTTCATCTCTCCATCTTATTTTTGAAATGCATTTCAAGGTAAATTACAGACATAAGTGCATGTTTTCTTAAATACTTGAGCATGCATATTGTTAATTAGAGTTTACTATTTGTTTACTGGTTTTTTCCATTTGCGGTAAAATTGACATGCAATGAAATTCACAAATAGTATATATTAACTGAATGTTGACAAATTCATATATTTACATAAGCCAACCCCCCCATCAAGATACAGAACATTACCATCATCCCTGAAAAGTCTTTCATTCCCTTTCCCAAGCCATCCCTACCCTTACTCCCCAGAAGCAACTACTATCACGATTTTTTTTTTGACAGAGATTAATTTCGCCTGTTCATTCTTTTGTGTAAAGCAATTTTTACTCACTGTAATGTTTCTGAGAGTTAACCCATGTTGTTGAATGTACAGGTAGGTTCATTCCTTTTTACTACTGAGTAGATTCCACTGTGTGGCTCTTATCTGTCCTCCTGTTGGTGGACATTTGGGTGGTTTCCAGTTTGGGGCCATTATGAATAAAGCTCTTTGAACATTCTTATTCGGTCTTTTTGTGGGCTTGTGTTTTCATTTCTCTTGGGTAAATACTTAGAAGTGGAATTGTTGGGCCATATGGATTGTATATGTTTGATCTTGTAATATCTACCATGTCTTTTTTTCAATGACAGTGTGTGAGAGTTCTTGTTACCCTTTATCCTCACCATCGTTTTGTGTCGTTAGCCTTTTCCATTTTAGCCATTCTGGTGGGTGTATAGTGGGAGAGCTGGTATTGATCTATCTGGGAAGATGACTTTTGAACAAAAACTTGAAAGAGTTGAGGAAGCAAGCTATTTCTTCTAAGTTTGACAAACAGCAAGGAATCTAGTATGACTAGAGCAGAGTGGGTGAAAAGGAGTAAACGATGCCAGCAAGGTAACAAGGAAAGGGAAGGCAAATCATGTAGGACTTTGTAAGCAATTTTAAGGACTTTGGTGTGTATTCTGAGTGAGATGGGAAATAATTGGAAGAATTTGAATAGAAGAATGGCATGATCTTCTTTGTATATTAACAGGATTGCTCTAAGAGATGAAGAACAGCTGAAGTGGAAGCAGGGAACCAGTTAGAAGGCTATTATAATGAGTCAGGCAAGAGTTGGATGTTTGGATATAGAAAAACTAGGTGGTATTTGCTGGAGCAATGTTCTAGAACAGGGTTAATGTTTTGGTTCTTAGAAATGTCATTTGAAAATGGGAGAGAAAATAATTCACCTCAGGCCTTTCATTCAAGTAGCAATGGTGTCTAGCTCTACTTTTATAAATAATCAGAGATTTAAACTTCTTAAGTAGTTTTTTACAGAATTAGTCATCACTTACTTACCCATAAGGAATTTTATACATTATTACTGCTTTTAGTAAACCGTTTTTAATTCAGTAACCTAAAAGGTCTAAATGTGGTTTTAATTGTTGTTATGGCTAAGTGTTAGGGTCATTATTTGCTTAAATGAAAACTTAATAAATAAATGAATATAATTTAATCTTTGTTTAGGAATCCACATAATATGACTTTGAATAGCTCTTTTTAGTTTGGTGTTATTTATTAGACTTTATTATAGAGCAAGTAGAAATATATCTTTTTTCATTTTTTTCATGCATTTCATTTAGGTTGATCCTTTTCATCTTTATATAGTGATATTTTATAAAATATTGAGTACCTAGAGTAAGACAAAATATTATATTAGGTGCTGAGTAAGTTACAAAGATAATATTATTTAGTCCTCATCCTCCAAAGATTTACTGTCCCCAAATATTACAAGAGAATAGATTATTTGAAGGAAAAGATGGAAAGGTAAATTAGACATGGTCTCTATCCTTACAAGAGCTCACATTTGAGAGATCATTATGTAAACAAATAAATAATTACAGCACGATGTCGTAAGTATGGATGTAGCACTGCAGGAGCACAAAATGAGGGAGAAATTCTTCTAGGAGAGGCAGAGGCAAGGTAATTTTAAACTAGATTTTGACGAACAAGTAGGAGTTTCCCATGGTGGGGCGGGGGTATGAGGAATGGTGACATCAGCAGAGATATCCATGTCTGAACAAAGGTGCTGAGCAGACATTTACAACACATTTGCAAAACCTACCCCCTCAGATAGGTTTTATCTACAGAGAACTAATGTCACTTTTGTTTAATAAAAAAATTGTATTTTCTGAATTCTTAAATATTAGCGACATGCTCTGTTTAGAAGTAGTTAACCCTTTTGCATTAACTACCCATGCATTGAACAGAGACTATAAAAAGCCACCGAAAAAGGTAATATTTTTCACGGGATAAGCAAAAATAACAGAGGAGAGCAAGAGGAAGAGCATTTCCTGCTGGAGAGAAGAGAGGAGAAAATGGGTAAGGAAAAAAATGTATGTTATACAAATAATAAAAATACATAGGATGGCTTGCTGGACTTGGGGGTCGGATGATGAAGCTAGACTTGTGCTTGGGTCTCTAAATTAGCCTGTGCTCTTCCATTGTGCTAAGCAGGCTGAAGTAACAGAAATGAATACTCTCAGAGCCCAGTGCCGTGCGAGCAAGGTTCACCGAGTGGAAGTGTGCCTCTGAACGATTTGTAAAGATCGCTGTTCGGTCTTTTCTGATGCTCTTTTTATCGTTCCTACTGCTGCATATTCAAAACATGTTATGTATATTTGCAGTGTAAGAGGCTTTTTTAGTTACTTAATGTAAATTATGGTTCATCTAGTTCCATTTTTGTGAGATTGCATATTAAGGAATTCTTTAAATTATTTTATTTTATTTACTTTGTCTCCTATAAGATGAGACCGATTTGAGAGTTTGTGTCCCAGTTATTTTATGGAAAATTGGGATTGAATTTAGCGTTTTATATTTTCAAAACACATTGTACTTTTCCTTCACAGCACTTCTTATACTTTATAATTTATTTCCAGGACTATTTTATTAGTATCTGTCCTCTCCATTAGAGTGTAAGCTCTACAGTGTTATGTAGAAAACGTCTATTTTATTTACCATATCCCCAGTACCAGGTACATAACAGCACTCAGTAAATATAGACTAAGTTAATTAATGAACACACTTAAGCCCAGATGTTCTGCTCCATATCTCTAGTTTTTGTTTTATACCAGCATTTCCTAAACTGTATTCCAAAAGTTGTCTGTGAATTATTAATGGATAATTTCTGAAAAAACGATTCTGTGATCATAGGTTTGGAATGGTCATATCCTTCCTCATGAAGAACCACAATTTACATTAGCATGTTAAAGGCTCTCAGAAGTGCTTAAGTAAAAAAATCTAAGTTTTGAACCCAGCCTTCTCTATACTTTTTTTTAATTATTGAACTCTTTATTAGACTACCTATTGATAATTTGAAATTAATATTCCAGTGAACACAGTTTGGGAATGCTAGCCTATTTAATGCTGCAAGCCAGTTTATTCTGAAATTTCATTCATAAATATTGTCTTCAGGGAATATCTGAACTTTTTATATAATTGTAATTTAGACGTGTATAATCTTAGGTACTTAGTCAAGGCATTCAATAAATATCTATTGAATACAGAACTCATCATCATATTCTAATTTATTTCATTTGTTACTTAGCTTCACCATTTTACATCTTCCTATTCAAAGCAAAAATAATTTCATTTTCAATTATTATTTAATGTTATTTTATGGAAATAGATGTATATAGCTTTGGGTTTTAAAAATACTTTCTTTACCTGGAAAGCTACAAGTAAATGAATGTTTTACTCTTGAAAGAAGCTGACATAGATGGGAAAAGTTTTACTGAATCAAGTAAATTGTCTTTTAGAAATTACCAGCCAGGCGCGGTGGCTCACACCTGTAATCCTGGCACTCTGGGAGGCCAAGGCGGGAGGATCGCTCGAGGTCAGGAGTTTAAGACCAGCCTGAACAAGAGTGAGACCCCGCCTCTACTAAAAATAGAAAGAAATTAGCTGGACAACTAAAAATATATAGAAAAAATTAGCCAGGCATGGTGGTGCATGCCTGTAATCCCAGCTATTCGGGAGGCTGAGGCAGGAGGCTGGCTTGAGCCCGGGAGTTTGAGGTTGCTGTGGGCTAGGCTGACGCCACGGCACTCTAGCCCGGGCAACAGAGTGAGACTCTGTCTCAAAAAAAAAAGTAGAAATTACCATTGGTTTAGAAAATCATTTGGTAAGATGTACTTGAAATATTTTTTTCTGCCAAAAAGTATTACAGGTACATTTTAGAAATATGAGAAATAAGGAAAAGTATGAAAGAGTTTCAAAATTGTATCGCTCAGAGGTAATCTGTTAACTTTTTGGTGTATGTGTTTTAAAACTTTATTTATATGTGTGCATGTATGCACGTGTGCACACGTGTGTGTACGTAAGTACATGCATACCGTATTCATTTAAGCACAATGCTTCGTGCTTAGCACTATTTTAGGGTGATGACATAGCAGTGAAAAAAATAGACAAAAATCCCTGCTGTCTTGATGCTTAAATTGGGGGTAGGGGGACAGATGAATGACAACAGTAATCAAAACAAGTATCTGGCACATAGGAAGGTGATAAGTGCTATGAAAAAATAAAGTAAGGAAGAGGATAAAGGAGTATAGGGAAGATTAAGATAGATAGATATACTTTCGGACTTTTTTTCTAAATAGAGATTTGCTCAATTGTGTCTTTCTTAAGAAAATATTTAAACAAATATAAACAAAATTACTGAACATACAATTTTCAGATGTCTCTTAATAAATTGATAGTTTGCCATGTCATTAAATATTATTCTGAACTATTTAAAGGCTACTTAAATTCTATTTTATAGACGGTGGTTTATTTTCTACATAGCAACCAGGCCGATCTTCTAAAATCCTTCAGCCACTATTGCTCTTAGAAAAAGAACAGATTCTTGACACCGTGTAGATGATTTGTCATCCCCCTACCTCACTCACCGTGCGCCAGCCACACTGGCTTTCTGCGTTTGGTCTCCTTGTCTCAGGCTCCGTGTGCATGCAGTAGTCCCCCTTGCACGTGCTTGTGCTTTCTGTAGTTTCAGTTACCTGAGGTGAACCATGGTCCAAAAATATTAAACTGACAATTCCAGAGATAAACAATTTATGAGATTTGAATTAGTTTTCAGTAGTAGCCTAACACTACATCACAATGCCTCCATCATTCACCTCACTTCTCCTCATTATGTAGGTATTTTATCATTTCACAGTATCACAAAAAGAAAAAGGGTGATTTCAGTATAATATTTTTAAAAAGAGATCATATTCACATAACTTTTATTATAGTATATTGTTATAATTGTTCTGTTTTATTGTTGTTGTTCATCTCTTACTGTGCCTAATTTAAAAGTTGAACTTTATCATAGGTATATATGTACGGGAAAAAAACATAGTATATATAGGGTTTGGTACTGTCTGCAGTTTGAGGCGTCCGCTGAGGGTCTTAGAGCATAACCCCTGTGGATAAGGGGGGCACTGTTGTACTTGGGGAGGAAATAAATATGAATAATAGAAGATAATAGTTATCCCAGTTGTTGAGGAATGAGTTTGTTTTTTACTTATGACTTAGAAGAACTTAACCATATTTGCTCTATATTATATACATCTCTGGCCCTTAATACTCTATTCTTCTTTATTCAACTTTTAATTATAAAAATTTAATTATAGAAATAATTATAAAATTATAATTTTTGAATTATAAAATTTTCAAATTTATAGGAAATATACTTTCAACCTAAAGTCTATAGTTGTTAATATTTTGCATTTTTTCTAATTCTTTAAGTCCTGGGTTTTTTAATTGAACCATCTGGAAAGAGGTTGCACACATCATGACCGTTAAATGCCATTATAAAGTGAGGATCATATTCTTGACTGTTAAAGATATGAGGAAGTCATGAATAGTGTGAAATATACAACGATAAAACCACAAATAAGATTTTTTAAAACAGTTTTTCACTATAATATTGATAAACAAAAATTTGATTTCATGGTTATGAAAAATGGATATAAACATAAGGGAAGTTTTTTTCTGCAGAACACTGTTCACACAGAAGGTATAAATAGTAACTAAGCATATGAAAAACTTCAGCTTCTCTAAAAATGAAAGGTATACGTTAGCTACCATGTATTAAGTATTAGTGTGTCTCAGGCATTTTAACCACAATTCCATGTGGCAGGTATACAGTGTGCATTTACAAATAATAAAACCGTTGCTGAGTAATAGTAAATAATTTGTCCCAAGTCCCAAAGTCATAGGACTAGTAAACTGTGGAGCCAACATTCAAAATCCAGGGCATTCTTGATTAGAAACTCCATGTTCTTAACCAACATGCTACGTATAATATATTGCCTATACAAATCAAAACACCTTAGGGGTCCTGTTTTACGCCTGAAAAAAGGACTTTATTATGGTTCATCTGAAAAAATTAAATAACCGGAAGAAATCTGAGGGAAGAATTTGCTTTACAGATAACAAAATGTATGAGGCTACACTGTTTAATATTGGCATAGGAGAAAGTTGAATAGAGCAGGAAAGGAAAAAAGCGTGGAAATACTCCCAGTTGCCAGGGGAATGTATTACATAATATCGGACATTTTTAATGATTAAGGAGAATAGATGATATAATGCGTGACATTAAGACAGATAGCTCACTATTTGGGGAAAAAAGTTAGATCCTTCTCTTACACAGAAAATAAATTAGAGATGTAAAAATAAGTAAATTGTAAAAAAGTAGGGTAAAAACCTGACAAGGGTGAATTTTTTTTTCATGAGCTTGAGGTGGGAGGATGGGGTAGTATGTGAAGCATTCATTTTTTTGACCAATTAATAATCTTAGACATTGGCATATTCTGTTCTCACCTACAACCACCTCTCATTTAGACCAGTGGTCATATAACAGAACTAGTGAAACAAAATCAACAAATTCTTGAGCGTACGTTCCAAAAGTATGACCAGGAGTAAGAACAGATTTGCAAGAGAGTCCAAGAGGTAAACCGTATCTCTCATATGTTCACCTACACACAGAAATGATAGATTAAGCGTTCTGAGCTGGGAACAAAATGCAAATTATGAATAAAGTGCCTTGAGTTTGGTGCGTTTGTGCTGGAGGTACGTCGAAGAATCTCTCTCTTGACATTTGAGTGTATCAGAGTAGAACAGCATATGTAACTACTTGAAGCTGAGGCTAACAAAAGCACCCTGTGTCCGTGGGCATTCGGGGCCAGTAGATGGGAGAGCAAGCTCTACCAAAGTCTAAGAAGACACAGTTAGCCGTTAAGTCACGCCATTTCTCGCACCCTCCATGCACGTATACATACTTAGTTTCTATCAGCTCCCGGGAGCCATTAGGCATCCTGAAGGTTTAGAATCAAAGATCAAATTGAGTTATAAAAAACAAAATGTTTGCTCACACATCCTAGTTCCTGTGCAATTTGTATCTGTTATTAAGCAAGAAAAAAACCGTAAAGGAAAGGATTAATAAATTAGATAGATAAGTAGAAGATCTTTCCTATATGGAAAAAAATAGTCTTAACAAAATCAGGAGTCAAAAAACTGCAGAAAAATATTTGTAAGATTTATTACATGGGACTGATTTTCTTAATATTAAAAAGGAAATAACCCAAGTATTTAAATATCAGTGAGAAAAGAAAAGCAGCAGTTTTGAAAATGAGCAAAGAACAACAACATTTGAGGGAAGGAAAGCTTAACCACCATTTGTAAAGAAATTAACCTAAAATAACAAGATGGGTAAATATTTTTAAATTCAAAAGGGATTTTGAGAAGTAGTTACTTCAGGGAATGATATGAATGTACGTTGTCGTAACCTTATATATGCCCTTCAAGCATTTCCTTTTGTAGTTGTCCTACGGATGCTTTCACAAGTCCACGAAGATATCTTGTACATAATACAAGAATTGGTTTTTGCAGTATTTGGGAAGGAGGGTAGGCATTTGGTTTTTTCCTGTCAATTTTTGCCTGGTTAAATAAATTATGGTACATCTGTACAGTACAATACAATGCAGCTGTTGCAAAGAATATAGTGGAAGTACTGGTATGGAAAGATGTCCAGGATATAGCAAGTGAACCAAAGCTAGGGATAAAGTTCTATATTGCATGGTAGAATACCATGTATATATACATTTATATGGCATCCTATTATGCAATATATAGTGTATACTACTATGTTATATATAATGTGTATACTTCTATATTATGTATAGTAGGCTCCTATATATTTATGTATATTTGTATACACATTAAAATATGTGAATATGCCCATTATTAATGGGAGCTACCTGTGAGGACTGGAACTTTTCATTTTATACTGTTGCAATGTTTTTTACATATGGACTTGTATTTTTATGTATATAAAATAGTTTGAATTTAATAAAATGTATGCCAAAATTCAGTGTTGGTAGGGCTGGGTGAGAACAATACTTTGTGGCAGCTGGTGGTATCACAAACTGGTGAAAGCTTCATGGGTGGTGACTAAACCAAAGTTTCTTTTGAACACCTGTTATATGCTAGGCATTATACTAACTATTTTATTTACATTTATCTTACATCTCCAACCAACTCTGTAAAGTAGATTCTATTTTTCTCCTACTGGATGAAACAGATTTAGAAGACTGATGTTTCTTGCCGGAAGTCACAAACTGTTCTAGTGTTGCAGCTGAGTTCTAATCCAAACAGCCTAAGTCCAGAGCATTGTGCTTTCTGCTCCCATACACACTCTGCTACTGTTCAAAAAGGGTTCTAGAAATTTGTAAGAAAGGTTATTACTCAAGACAAAAGACAGAGTTTGAATCTGTGTCCGTTTCATGAGCTAAAAATGGAGATAATAATCTCTACCCTTCTTTGAAAAGATCCTATTATTAATAGTTGATTTGTATGAAAGTACCTTCTAAATTTACAAAGTACTGTAGGAATAGCAGATTTGAATCAGTGAAATGTTTTTTATCCATAGCTTTCTTTATATGATAAGCTCAAATGTTTTAACTCTTTTTCTTCAAACCTCATCTGTAAAATGCAAGTTTTAATAGTTCTAGTCAACTGTTTGGAATCTCTTTGTATAACTCTCAATTTTGGTGTAGTACCTTTCCTTAATTGAGGAAATATTCAGTATTTCTAACAAAATGTTCTCATTTCTACTTAAATGTTTTTATCAGCTGGGTGTGGTGGGTCGTGCCTGTAGTCCCAGCTGCTTGGGAGGCTGAGGCAAGAGGATCACTTGAGCCCAGGAGTTGGATTCTCCAGTGAGCTATGATCACACCACTCCAGCCTGGGTGACAGATCAAGACCCTGTCTCTTAAAAAAAAATGTTCTTATCACTAGTTATTATTAACAGCATGCTTTCAAGACCTACTAAAATCCCACTATTTAAAAAAAAAAAAAAGGCCGGGAGCAGTGGCTCACGCCTGTAATCCTAACTCTCTGGGAGGCCGAGGCGGGCGGATTATTTGAGCTCAGGAGTTCGAAACCAGCCTGAGCAAGAGCGAGACCCCGTCTCTACTAAAAATAGAAAGAAATTAATTGGACAACTAAAAATATATAGAAAAAATTAGCCGGGCATGGTGG
>CAUYRB010080234.1:0-20323 GCA_963574695.1 Propithecus perrieri
TAGCTGGGACTACAGGCATGCACCACCATGCTCAGCTAATTTTTTCTATATAGTTTTTTAGTTGTCCGATTAATTTCTTTCTATTTTTAGTAGAGACGGGGTCTCGCTCTTGCTCAGGCTGGTCTCGAACTCCTGAGCTCAAACAATCCGCCCGCCTTGGCCTCCCAGAGTGCTAAGATTACAGGCGTGAGCCACCACGCCCGGCCATTTTTGCTGATATTTTATCTATTATTTTTATATCAAATTCTTGAGAATTATTGGTCTGTAGTTTCAGGCATTAGTGTTACACTTTCCTTCTATAAGGGTTTGGGGAGCTCTTCTACATTTTTAATGCCTAGAATAATTTATACAACGTTTGGACTGTGTGATATCTGAATATTTGGTAGAATTCCTTTGTAAGGTCTTCTAGGTATAGTGATATTTTGTAGGGTAGTTTCTTAATAATAAACGTGACTTTTTAAATTTCTTTTTGGAATGCATAAGTTCTCTAACAGGATCAATTTCCATAGTCTATAATTCCTTAAGAAATTATCCACTTATAAGTTTTCATATTTACTTGTACAGGGGTCTGCGTATTAGTCTGTTATTTTTGAATCACTTATGTTCAACGCTGATTCCTCCTTCACATTTATCAGTTTATTTGTACTTTCTCACTTTATGCTTGAAAAATTTAGCTAGGAATTTCTGAGTTTTGATTCACTGATACTTTTTCTATTTTTTAGCTCATATTTTTACTACTATTTCATTCCTTTTTCCATATGAAAAGATTTGTTTTCCTTTGTCTAGTTTTCTAAGCTGAGAAATTAACTCATTTATTTTCATTCTTTCTATATTAATAAAATGTTTAGGGATATGAATTTTCATCTATCACTGATTTAAATGCCCCATGCATTCTGATATATAGTGTTTTCCTTGTCATTAACTTTTTTTTATTTCAAAGTATTATGGGATATAAACAAGTTTGGTTACATGGATCATTTTTACAATACTTGACTCACAGTTATAAAGAGTGTCCATCATCCAGATATTGTTCGTTATACGCATTAGGTAGGTTTTCCCCTGTCCCCTCCTTCCCCTCCCCCCTGGTTGATTTTCGTTGAGTTTTACTTCCCTCTAACGTGTGCTCATCAGTTAATTCCAATTTAGCAGTGAGTACATGTGGTGTTTTTCCATTCTTTAGATACTTCATTTAGGATAATGGTTTCCAGTTCCATTCAAATTATTGTAAAAGGCATTAAGTCATCCTTTTTTATGGCTGAGTGTACATATGCCACATTTTGTTAATCCACTCATGAATTGCTGGGCACTTGTGTTGATTCCACATCTTTGCAATTGTGAATTGTGCTGCAATAAACACTCGAATGATGGTGTCTTCTTTATAGAATTTATGGAGGTTCCTTAAATTTCATTGTTGAAATATATTTTCATAAGATATAGATTTTAGTTTGACAGCCTTTATCTTCTAGTACTTCAAAAGAGTTTATAAATGTCTTTATCCCAGGTTTTAAGCAATTTAATCTTCATGTGATTTAGTATAGTTGTTCTACATGGGCTTGAGATTCTTTTATATGGTTTATATTAATCAGATTTAGAAATTTTACTCATTATTTACTTGAATACTTTTTTCCCATCTCCAACCCCATCCCACTTGGGTACTCCAATTATACATGTATATGATCATTTGAAGCATTACAGATTGCTGATACTCTGTTTTAAGTCTTTTCTTGTTAATTTTTGATAGACTCTAGTGCTATGTCTTCAAGTTTACTTAACTTGTTTTCTGCAATGACTAATGTGCCTTTAATCCCATCCAGTGTATTTTTTTTTTATCTTAGTCATTGTAGTTTCCATCTGTAAACATTTGATTTTTTTTGTGTGTATATTTTTTATGTTTTTACTTAACATTTCAACCTTCCCTATAACATATTGGACAATTGTATAATAGTTGTTTTACTTTCCTTGTTTACTAGTTCTGTCACTTGTGTATTTTCCAGGTAGATTATTTTTCTCTTGGGTAGTTGGTCCTATTTTCTTGATTCTTGTATTTTTACTTTGTTGTAGACAGTTTTGTATTCTTAATTACAATCTTGTGCTCAATTCAGGTACAGAAATAAGTTACTTGGAAGCAGTTACACTCTTTATTTATTTTAAGCATTACTTGGTAGAACTAGAGGAGTGTTTAGGAGTAACTGTATGACATTACTTTGGCAATATATCTCTGAAGACTTTGTTCAACACTATGATTTATGAGGATTTTTGGCCATGTTTGCTAGGAATAACATTTATTCCTATCTCTGTATGACCTCAGAGGATTTTCCCTGGTAATTCTTTTGCATGTTCTTTTCCCCAATGTTATATAGTTTTTTTATACACTCGTACTGTTAGTACTCAGTATAAGACTCAAGGGTGACCCTCTTTAAATCTCTGGAGCCCTCTCTCTGTGGAGCTCTCTCCTCTTTGGCATTCTGATATATAAACTTATGAACTTGTTTTTTTAAAAAACATTTCTCTATTATCTATTACAAAATGCCATTCTGGTATATACATTTATAAAGATTATCCTACTTTTCTTAACTTACAGTGAAATTCAATTCAATTCAGCATACAAGGAATATTGTTTCTTCTGTTAATAAAACATTGATCATGTATGAGGAAAATTATGTTCTCTATTATCTCATAATCAAATGATATCCATCATCCAAGACCTAAAATTAGTAAAGTCTCAACTCATCACTTCCACTCTACTGCAATTCATACTTTCTATTTTCTGAATTCCAGTAGTTCCTAGTAACCATCAAAAGGTAACTCACTTATTTCTTTGCTGATGTATAAAAATAAAATGCATTTGACTCTCCATATATTTCTTCATATTATTAATAGCAACCACTTTCTAATATGCATTCTACAGCAGAGCCAAGAAAACTAAAAATCATATTCATTAGACTTCCTTTGATGCTGGCATTCTGTCTAATTAGCTGCTCTTAATTTCAGAATCGACTTGATTTGGGAGGGATGAATAACATGAGAAATACATTTGATGGTATGATTCTTATATAAAGAAAGACCCTGATGATTTTCAATTTTAACAGTTTTCTTATTTTTTATCTTTGAATTATAACAAGATAGTAGTTCCCTTGGAGGCTTAATCTGTGTTTTACTTTTTGAGAACTGTAGTTTATTTTAAATTTTTTGTCTTAAGTTATTTCTAGGAAGGAACTAGAATTTAGTTTGTTTCTTTAGTCCTCCCAATGATTACATAAACCATTGATAGACAATTCACCAAATTAAGAATCACTCCTAAGAATAAATATCTTTAAGCTTTATTTAATGCTCCCTGATACTTCTCCCTACAACATTAAACATGTACTAACATTCTAAAATAAGAAACCTATTATTTTACTTAGTCAATGTATCTGCAAGACACCATTTATGTGGACTTGAGAAAATGGCTTAAATCCCCAAATTCTCTGTACATTTCCTGTTATATAAAACATGTTATATAATATTTTGATCAGGATGTTTATTTGCTTATATATGCTAACATGATAAAATACTGTGTACATAAAAGTCACACAAAAATTATTTTTGCAAGCATTAAATAAATATTTCCTAAGCAAGTCAAAGAAGGTAACCCAGGGCCTTGTGTTTTCTGACTTCCAATCTAGCAAGAAAAGGAAGCCCAGGTACCCTCATTTCTCCCCAGATACAATAAGGATCTTGCAACAATACTAGTCCAGAATCTTTATGTTACATCTAAACAAGGTTACTTCCTGTTAAAAATTTTGATATGACCCAGAGTCCTCTTACATTCTAAAAAAATGTCCAGGATACAATTTTTAAAAAAAAAATACATCAGAGCAAGAACCAGAAATCATAACTTGAATAAGAACATCAACTTATGCTGACACTAAGATAAATCAAATATTGGGATTATCTGACAAGGGTTTTGAGGCAGTCATCATAAAATGCTTCAATTATAAGTTATCTCCAAAAGAAGCAGAAATATCAGCAAAAAAATATGTTATTCAAAAGAACCAAATAAAATTAAAGAAAAATACAATATCATACATTAAAAACGTATTGGTGGAGTCAATATTAGAGTAGCAATAAGAGTGGAAAGAATATGACGATAAATCAATAGAATTTAGACAATCTGAATACCACAGAAAAAGACTGAAAAACAAATTAAACAGAGGCTCAAGAGACTGTGGAACCATAACAAAGATCAATTATTTATAGCATCAAAATCCTAGGATAGAAGAAAGTATTCAAATAAGTAATAGCTGAAAACTTTTCAAATCTAGCAAAAGACACAACTTATAGATTCAAGAAGCTGAGCAAACATTGAATGGGGGGGAAAAAATCAAAGAGATTCATGCCAGACTCATCAAAATTAAACTTCTAAAAACCAAAAGCAAGAAAAAAAATTCTTGAAAGCTACCCGAAATGGTCCGTTGCCTATAGAGGAACACCAAACTGAATAACGGATTTCCCACCTTCAACCATGAAAGCCAGAACAAAGTAGTACAGAATTTTTCAAGTGCTGAAAGAAAATAAATCTCAACCTAGAATTCTATATCCAAAATCCCATTTTTAAGAAATGAAAAAGAAATATATTATTCATAGCCAAAGGAAAACTAATGAAATTAGTCTGTAAAAAAAAAAAAACCTGTCCTTAAAAAGTGGGTAAAAGAATAACTCTGCGCACCATCTGGGGGATGGACACGCTTGAAGCTCTGACTGGCAGGGGAGCAAGGGCAACGTAACCTAAACATTCGTACCCCCATAATATGCAGAAAAGAAAATCAAAAAAAGAAAAAGAATAACTCTGAACATAAAGAAAATTATTTTTAAAAAAGTAAAATTAGACTTCCATTTTCTGGCCCAGCATTTAAGGAGCTTACAAGTTGGCCCTGCCAAATATAAGTGAAAAAAGCTTACTAAACTGAAAAAAACAATAATTCTTGTCAGATTCATCAGAGAACTGAAGTCACAGGGCAAACCACTGTGCCCAAAGTCAGAGAGACAGGCAGACAGATACAAAGAATCACAACCTACTGGAGCAGAAACCTATGAGCAGAAACTTCTGTGGGAAGCAGTGCTAGGATAGGGAAACCTGAACTGTAATTGATGAATTGCTGGATGCTCTGTGTTGATGTCTGAGAGTTAAAAACTCCAAGGGAACAAAGTCATGGTTGGGGGTTTCATACTTTTGTGAGTTTTACCTTCAGGACTTCTACGAGGTCCTTGGAGTGAATATCAGAGCAAAATCCCCTGATGATTCCAGGGGGTGGAGGGAAAAATGAATAATTTTGAAATATACCAGAGCATTCTGTTCTTTTTTAAAAGGACTACCCTCAGAGGAATCTATTTAACCAGAAGGATCTACCTGGAGAAAGGGAAATGGCCAAATTCAGCTGGCTCTAGCCTTTCACGTGAGAGAAGCAAAATATTTGACCCTAACCCCCTCTCAGCCATCCTGTCCAGCCTAAGGGAGGGGGGACAACTGAAGCATGGTGAAGTCTACAGTCCAGTCCAGGGTCACAGGCCACCAAAAGACCTCATGAGACAACTGTATCATACAACTATCATACAACTGTAAGACACTTCCCTTCCCCCCACACTTCAACACTATGTTACTAAAGGCTACTTGCCAACATTCCTTTTATTCAGTACATCATGCCTCCCTTTCAACAAAAACTTACAGGGCATACTAAAAAGGCAGAAAATACAGTCTGAAGAGACTGAACAAGAATCAGAACCAGAGTCAGATACAGCAGGAATATTGGAATTATCAGACCAGGGAATTTTTAACTTTGATTAATATGCTAAGGGCTTTAATAGAAAACATAGACCACATGTGAGAATAGATGGGTAATGTAAGTGATGAAAATTCTGAGAAAGAATCAAAAATAAATGCTAGAGAATAAAAATAATGTAACAGAAATGAAGAATGCCTTTGGTATGCTCATTAGCAGAGAAGACATGGCTGAGGAAAGCAGCACAGAGCTTGAAGATATGATAATAGAAACTTCAAAGCTAAAAAACAAAGAAAAAAAATACCAGAGTATTCAAGAACAATGGAACTACAAAAGGTGTAAATATGCATAATGAGAATACCAGAAGGAGAAGAAAAAAAGAAGGAAAAGCAGCAATATTTGAGCAATACCAGTTGAGAATTTACCCCAAATTAGTGTCAGAAACCAGAGACCCAGGAAACTCAGAGAACACTAAGCAAGATAAATGCCAAAAATAAACTACACTCAGGCATACACGTCATATTCAAACTTCAGAAAAAGCAAAGATTAAAAAAAAAAATTCCTAAAGAAACCAGAGGAAAAGCAAACCATGCCTACAGAGCAGTGGAGACAATTATATGCTACCTCTCAGAAAGTATGAAAACAAAAAGAATATGGAGTCAAACATTTATAGTGTTGAGAAAGTTAAAACAAAACAACAAACAACCCCCCCGCCACCAGCCTAGAGTTCTGTACCCTGTGAAATTATCATTCAAAAGGGAAAGAGAAATAAAAAACTTTCCCAGATTAACAAGAATTAAGAGAATTTGTTGCCAGTAGACCTGCCTTGTAGGAAATGTTAGAAGTTCAGAGAGAAAAAATACGATATAGATCAGAAACACAGATCTACAAAAAGAAAGGATGAACACTGGAGAAAGGATAAGGTTTTTTTTTTTTTAAAAAAAAAAACTTTGTATTTCTTACTTTTAATTGATAGAACAGATACTAGTTGTTTCAAAATAATGAAAATTATAGCAACAATGTATTCAATTATGGAAGATTATTGTTTTTCTTTGGTGGTGACATGTTTCCCTGATTTTACTGTATTTGAAGAAACAGTCACATCCTCCAGTCTTTACTTACCAGCTTCAGGAAGGAAAGGTCTTCACCAGTTAGCCTACCTACGAATTCTGGGAGTCCCTCAGACTTTTTTATGAAGGTACCTGCTCTACTCCCCTTGTTTTTCTCTTGGGGGTGGAAGGGGGACATGTTAGGATTATATGCCTTGTCTTGATCCCTCAAGGCCAGGCAAGGTACCAAGAGCCTCTCATTTATGTTCCCTAGTGCAGTGTGCCCTAAAGCATTCAAGGTTGTGCTTTTCTCAATCCAGCAGAGATGACTGGGCTGTCTGAATGTGCTCATACATGACCTGCAGAGGCTTGTGTGCACTGTTTATAGGGGACATGCCCAGGGTGCTAGCTACAGTGGGACAGGACAGGAAGAATTCTATGGATGTTCATGGGCTAGTTTCGGGGTTCCTCGGGTCATGCATTCTACAAGGTTAATGGAAGGGTCTCTTAATTGAACCTGCAAGGCAGTATTAATAGTGGCCCTCTTAACAGTTATGTGCCCCAGCTGCTGTGACCTTCCACCCCTTTTCCCTGCTCCTAGCTCCCCCATACTATTCAGACATACCAATCGTCTCAAGGTTCTGGGTAAAGTGTGAAAGAAATGGTCATCTAGGGCAGTGTCCTGCAAGGCTGGGGAAACCTGCTGCTTCCTACCCATCCATCCTCCCTGATGAGATCAATCCTGGGCCAAGGGGATCTTTCTTGGCACTAAGCTGTGCCAAGCTGGGGGGCAGGGTTATTCAGATAAAGTGATACTGCTCTTCTTACCCTCTGCAATGCATCTATTCTCAGATTTTTTGCTCATACAGGGTGCTGGGACTTTTCTGTTGGACTCCTGTGCTCCTCCAATGGTACTTTTGTTAATGAGTGACTGTCAAAATTTTTTTTCTATGGGGGGACAAGGGCTTAAAACATCTATCCTGCTACCTTGCTGATGCCACTCCCAACCTTTCCACATTTATTTTTTTCAAGCATCCATGAAATATCTCCCAAGATAGACCATATTCTGGGCCATAAAATGAAACTCAATCAATATAAAATAACTGAAATTATGTAGAGAAGTTATCTTAATAGAATCAAATGAAATCAACATTAGAAATTAAGGAAAGTTCTAAAATTAGTAAGCATAGTTTCCAGCTGAAGGCTAAAACAAGTAGAGAAAAACAAATCTCAGCAAAAGAAAGGAAATAGTAATAAATCAACAAAATTGACAATAGGTAAATAAATAAAAATCAAAGCAAAAATCCAGTCATTAAAAAAAATAATTAACCTCTAGTAAGACTTACAAAAATAAAAAACACAAATGCCAGTAAATACCAGTATCAAGAATGAAATATAGGACATTGCTACGTATCCTTCAGCCATTAAAAGGACAGTAAGTAAACATTATATACTGTTTTATGTTTCTAAAATCAACTTAGAAGAAATAAACCAACATTATGAAGACAGCATAATATTAAAACTGAATTAAGATGAAATAGATAATCAGAGTTGTCCTATAACAATTAAAGTAACTGAATTTGTAATTAAAACATTCCTGAAAAAGAACTTTCCAGGTCCAGATAATTTCATTAGAGAACTCCATCAAACATTTGAAGCATTAACTTTAATTTTATGTAATCTTTTCCCGAGAACAGAAAAAGAATACTTCCTAATTTTATGAGAACAGAATTACCCAGATGCCAAAAATCAGACAGACAGTACAAAAATATAAAACTGCAGATGAACATTTTTATGAATTTTCAAACTATACAATTAGTGCACAAAATCAATAAAATATTAGGAAACAAAATCCAACCACATGTAAAAAAATTACATACCATCCCAAAGTGAGATTTATTATAGAGGTGCAAGGCTTTATTTGAATATCAATGCAATTCACCATATTAACAGAATAAAGAAGGAAAAAACATAAGTTGATTCACAAAAAGCATTTTACAAAATTCATCATCCATAAATGATAAAACTTTTGGAGGATCAGAAGACAAAGGAATTGTCTGAACTTGATAATGGACATCTTCCAAAACAACAACAACAAAAAAAAAAACCACCAAGAGCTAACACCGGTCTGTGAGTGGTTAAAGACTGACTGGTCCCTCTCCCCCCACTCCAAGATCAGGAATAAGGTAAGGATGTCCATTCACATCACTCTGAATACAATTGTATAAATTATAGCCACTGCAACAAGACAGGGAAAAGGCACACATACTGGTAATAAAATTGTCCCTGTATGCATGTTGTATGCATATTTATGAATAAATTCCATAAGACTCCAGATAAAAAAAAACTTAGAGATAAGTGAGTTCAGCAATGCCACAGTATACATTATCAACCCACAAAAATCAATATTTTCCACAATTCTATGTACTAACAATGAACATGAAGAGATCAAAACTGAAAACATAGTAACATATAACATAGTAACATATAACTGTAAGTTATAATTACTCCAAAGAAAATGGAATACTTAACAAACTATGAGATATATAGTTAATGAAACATATGTAAAACCTTTAAACTCAATTTTATGAAATCCTAATGAAAGAACTCAATCAAGCATCAAAATAAATGAATAGATACATTGATTGGAACACTCAAAAGGATATGAATTTTCCCTAAATTAATCTACGGGCCTAAGGCAAGTCCTATTAAAATTCCAGCAGAATTTTTGTGGACATAGACGATCTTCTTCTAAAGTTTATATAGAATGTCACAGAATCTAAAATAGAAAAAAAGAAAAAAAATCTTGGAAAAAAATAAAGGAATTACTGTACTCATTGTTTGGGCTTAATAAATATTTATGGTAATCAAGAAAGTATGGTTTTGGCAGAAGGATAGATACATAGATCAGTAGAACAGAAGAGAGAACTCAGTAATAGACCCACATGAAGATGCTCAAAAGATTTTCTTTTTTATAATGGTACAAAAGCATTTTGGTGGAAAAATTAGTTTTTTCAACAAATGGTAACTGAACCTTGATATAAATCTCACACCTTATACAAAAATTAATTCAAGAGGAATTTTAAATATGGGTAGATAAGTGGCTGCTGGGGCTAGGGATGAGGGAAGTGGAGAAAGGTGGAGGGGCGAGAAAGGTGGAGGGGCGAGAAAGGTAGGTATGAACATAAAAGGACAAAGTAAGTGATCCTTGTGGTGATGGAGCTGTACCAGTGGATACATAAAGCTACACATATGATAAAATTATGTAGAATTAAACACACATTCACAAATACCATATATATAAGTAAAACTGAGGATACTGAAACATTAATGGTGGCCTGTGTTAATATCAATATTTTGGTTGTGATATTACATTATAATTTTTCAAATTGTTATCATTCATGGAAACTGGGTAAGGTTTTTCAAGATCTATGTCATACAATTGTATGTGAATCTAAAATTATCACAAAATTCAATTAAAAATAAATGTATAGATGTAAATTATTAATACAAAAATACTTCTATGTCCAGAAAAATTCAATACTATATCATCTTATAAAACACATTGAAGTGGCTAATAAAATATAACAAACTATCTTTCTAACACCATAATTGTGGTTGGAGGAAAGAAAGTAAGGAACAATCTTTAGGGACAAAAATTGCTGAGGGAGGACAAAAATATGATATTACACCAGCAGTGCAGGGGAAAAATTTACAAATTTCTATAATACATAGAAATGTCTTTTAGCTGGCACAAAAGTTAAAAGTGAAAGGGTAACAAAAAATGGAGAGAAAATTGGAACATAAAGCTAGGAACCACAAATACATTTACATCATTACAAAGATGTACTAAAATCAATTGTAAAAAAAAAAAAAAACTAAAATAGTGTATTCAGCTTTGTTCTTGGTGGTAAGATGTATCATTTAAGGATTTAAGAATTGCTAACCACAAGTCTTCCCTCACATTCATTTAGAGTTAAATGGACACTACTTACATGATCCAGGAAACCTCAAGCTTCTACTACCCCAATGAACTCAAAGTTGTTCTGGTTTGGTAGAATTCCAGTATCAATAAAAACAAGCCCATGTCTAAGCATCATAATGGCAGACCATAAAAACTGAACACAGCGGCGTTAAATGTAATCAAAAGAAAGAAAGACTGCTTAGAGAGAAATAATATTTTAAAAAGAAAACCTCACAATAGTACCAAGGAAAGCCAGTAGACAATGAACCAGTATCTTCGAAGTGCCAAAGAAAAATAAGATTTAAGAAATTTAGTCTGACAGACTATTATTCCAGACATAAAAAAATTTGGATAAGTTTAATTAAAATTTTCTTCAAATAAAAATGGTACATTATAAATTGAGAGGTGGATCTTTCCAAAATATATACTGAAAGGATTAACAACAACACTTTAAAAATACTCCTATAAACCATTATGAAAAGAGAAGCCATAAAAATAATTTGACAATATTTAGTAAAGATGAATATTAATACCCTGAAACTATTAATTAACCTTCAAGTTGTCAACCTAGAAAATGTCTCTGAAGGACAGAATATAAGATCCAAGACTATCTCCAGCACAATTATTTGTAATATCAAGAAATTTTAAACACTTGTGTGTACATCATGTTACATTTGTGTGAAATTTCAAAATATATGATGCCATGTTATATGTCTTCTCAGATACCTAAGTATTTTAAGGAAAGGTATCTAATGATAGATACTACCTTGCAGTTTACCATTACCTCTGGGCAGGAGAGGGGAAAATACTAACATTGGAGAAGAAAACATTTCTACTTGTGAGTAATATTTCAAGCTCTAAGTTTGTCATTGGCACTCTTTTTTTTTTTTTTTTTTTTTTTTTTTTTTGAGTTTGAGTCTTAAAGTGTTGCCCAAGCTAGAGTACCATGGCGTCAGCCTAGCTCACAGCAACCTCAAACTCCCGGCTCAAGCAATCCTCTCACTTCAGCCTCCTGAGTAGCTGGGACTACAGGCACAGGCCGCCATGCCTGGCTAATTTTTTCTATTTTTAGTAGAGATGGGGTCTGGCTCTTGCTCAGGCTTATCTCCAACTCCTGAGCTCAAGCAATCCTCCTGCCTTGGCCTCCCATAGTGTTAGGATTAAACATGAACTATCGCGCCTGGCCAGTATTCTATTCTTTATATACAAGGTATGTTCTAAATATTTCAAATAGTTAAAATTTTTAATAAGCATTTTTCTTGCTTCTACTTGAAGAAAGCAATGATAACAAGCTGTTTACCTTCTCTAAATATAAATGAGGAACTGTGTTATAAATATATAAATTAAATGTGAATATATAAACACAAATTAAAATTATGGTTATTTTATAATAGCTATTATTCAACTTACGAAGTTACAAATTATTTATAAAATGATGTGATTAAGTTTATACATGGTTAACCTGGTAAATACTTTCATGTTATGACTTTTACTTTCTACCAAACCCTGAAAATTCAGGGAATTAATAAATACTCAAAATGAAAATGTCCCTTATACTTTTTTGAAAAACTTCATCTATATTCTTACATTTCTCCAACTGTCTTTTATTTGCCTTGAGATAAGCAATGGCTGGGTATAGAATTAATGAATTTTTGTCCCTTTCTTTCATTTGCATGCAGATAGCTTTCTATTGATTTTAGTATTCAGGATTTCAGGTGAGAAATCGGATGTTTGTCAGGTCATCTGTTCTTTACAGGTAGCTTTTTCTTCTATTTGGACTCTTATAATATTCTGTATTACCTCTGGAGTTCCAGAATTTCACCAGAATATTCTAGATGTGAGTCTTTTAAAAAATATTAATTTTGTCGTAGAGTGACCAAGCCCTTTAAATCCACATGCTTTAAAGCAACATTTTTTTATTCTTAATTATTCCTAAATAATACAAATTATGTAAATACATTGAAGTAGGACACAATGGTTACATAATCTATGAGAATGTTCTTGCAAAATTCAAAGATTAACTAGTATTAATATTTTATTATCATGTTAACAAGTATTAACATTTTTCCTGTTTTAGGCATTCTTTTTCAAATCATATTATAGATTATTGCTGGTATTTAATCATGGAATAATTTATAAAAGAAAGGAATATTCAAATATTTTAAAATGAGGAATATTTAAGGCATGGCGGACTTATATTAAAAATAATATTGAATGTGGATTCAAAGTCTACATGTTATGCTATGATTAATCTTGGCCCTTCTACAGCCCAGTTTTGGCACTACATGTATATTGCTTCTATCTTTCTCTTTCTCTCCTCACCAGACTTGTATGTCCTATTCACATTATCTTGAAAGGCTGATATTTCTACAATATACAATTTTTCCTCTTTATTTTGGATAAGAAGCCACATATAAATCTCATAACCTATAATGTGAATTATTTCCCCTGAAGTTTTCTCTACTTGTCATTAACTATTTTTAAGTCTTCTTGGAAAAAATATAATCGATAATCTAAATTGTTGGGATAACTGTAGAAAAAACTAGAAGAAAATATTAATATAAATAGAAAATTGAAATAACTGGTTTATGTTATTCATAGTTGATTGCTCAAGACAACTTGGAAAAGAATGCTAGTGTCATTCATCTATTTGCTACAGGTCCTGGAGGTAAAAATAAAGATATGGAAACTGAATGGGCTCTGAATGATTTGAGGTGTGATGTGGTCTGGATGTCAAGAGAATACGTGTATCTTTCTTTTAAACAAAATGCCTATATTTTAGTCATTCAAGGAGATAGACAGATTAATTTAGCTGTGTATCTTCATGGTAAAAATAAAGTTGACGCAAGTGAATGCAACAGAGAAAACATGTTCATTCATGTTTATATAAATGTACATATAAATTTTTTATTTCTGATCTGGGAAAGGTAAGAGGAGAGTTGAGATATACAAAATTGATGCTTTTGAATTGTAACTTCAGTCAAAGGATTATAGGTCCCTGCAGAATGTGCTACACTATATTATATATTAAAGCAAGATTTAACATACTTATGTGAATATTATGTTATTACTGTCAGAAGAAATGGCAGGTAAACACACAAAAAAAGATTAACCTAATATTTTAAAGCTCCAAGCCAGTTGAGACAGCTCAAGTAATCAAAGCACCAGTCATGTCCTAATAAAAGACCTCTCCATTACATATTAATAATGCTTAGTATAACATCAATGTTTTCCATTTCATGAGAATCTGGAATAGCCATTATTTTGAGAATTTCCAATTAAAAATCCCTGGACACAGCTTAGGCTCAGCTACATATTTGTGACCAAAACACGTAGACTGCCTGGGCCAAAACTTCTTTGACTAACTTGACCAATTTTCTTTTCTGCCTAGTCAATGGTGAAGTCAGTAGTTGCTAGAGAGAGTTTTGGGAGGTCTGCTGTGGGAAGAAATTCAGTTTGTCTGGGAATAATCTACCCTACTTTATGGGCATTGATTGGATCAATGAAAATTTAGCCAAGAAAGACTACATATTGAGACAAAACAATCAACTAAATACTATGAGTGACAGAAATATCAGACTATGTATCTAGTACAATTTCTGAATTCTAGAGTCTCAAACTAGTCAATGATATAGACGCTTAATATGTCAAGGCAAACTGTGCAATATTAGAAACAGTGATGTAGAAGTGATTCTTCATGACCTGGCCTGGATTAGATCTGCACAGGATGGTAGCACTTTGGTAGACAAATATGTAAGGACAAGCAAAGAGGGGAAAGTTTGGGCCACAAAAGACACCTGCTCAGGTGGACACATGGTGAGCCTAAAAATTAAGAAGGAGTGATAGAAAAGAATACAGAGAATCTGAAAATACTTCAGTTGTGAAATTCTCCGTATACCTGACAGATGATTTGGAGATTTTGAATCATTAGAGTTTTATTTTCTGAACATATCTGGAGCAACACTAAGGATCAATGATTGGAAGGAAGTAACAGATTGAAGTATGAGGAAAGGAGGGAATTATCATCATCATGATCCCAATTTAGAAGAAGGAATAACGAATCCAGAGAGGTGACTTTTTAAATTAGACAGTTGACAAGTGGCAATTGGGATGTAAAACCTGGGTCAGTCTAAATTAAAACTCATGTTCCCTACACCACATCCAGCTGTGATGAGAGAATTTGGTTGTGCAGCTTTTGTAGAACCTGCCACTACATCTTTTTTCACTTCAGATAACTAAATCTACATGACAAGGTGCTACTTGTAAAGAATCAAACACAAAGTGCATGCAGGTGCCTATAATACATGTACACACAAACACACTGTAAGAACTTAGTACTAAGACAAACTTTTGTTGGGGCTCAGGACATACCACCCCAAAATATGACTGTTAGGAGATCAGAACATGCCACCCCAGAATATTCCTCTTTGGCATAATGATTACTTCAAGCTGATTATTTTGAGAAACTGCAGACACTGCAATAGCTCTGAAAAGCTGCCCTTTTGTGAAAGAAATTTACACCCATCAGGGAAATTTTTTTTATTAGTAAAGATATCTGTATCAGGAAGAGAGTTGCTCAGAGATAACTTTTATCACCTGAGAGATTTTTATCTTCATAATGAAGCAACCATTATTCACCATACATTTCTTCCCTTCACACTCCCATAATTTGTCTCCACCAGCCCCCAGAACTCCCAAGCCCCTCTTCCTTTCTGTAGCTCAAGATGCTATATAAGCTTCAATCATCTAGCCCTTCTTTGAGTCTTACCCTTTGTGGGACTCCCATGCATATGTACATAATTAAAATGATTTTTCTACTGTTAATCTTTCTTATGTCAGTTTAATTCATAGCCCAGCCAAAGAAGCTACAAGGGTGGGGGAAAGCCACTTTTTCTCCCCTACATTTTCACCACTTCATGCATACACTATAATATTACTTAAAACTGCAGCACCATATCATCATAGATGTTGTAAAGAGCGTTGAGAACCTAAAAGTTTCCTACTTTTATGTTCTGCTCAATATTCTGTGCTTAGAAAGCAAAATTTAGCCTTTCCACAAAGTTTTTATCCTCATTTTACAAATGATGGCATTTCCTGTTGTGAAAATTAATTATTTTTGTGAACTAAAATAAAAGCTAAAGCCCCCAAGCTGACTGATTCTCTTGGCAAAAAGAGAACCCTAGAAAAATCCTGAACCTCAGTTGCTGGCCATGAGAAAGGAGGTCAGACACGCCTTGTCATACCCTCCTCCCTCCTTGGAGATATCCTCTATAAAAATAAGTTAAATATTAATAGGCCTAAGACTATATAAGATAAAGCTTAAATCACAACTGCAGGCCATCCATTTACTTAGCAGATCACTTGAGTTTTGGTAAATGTCCTATGGCTTGTCTCTGATTAGCAGATATCCTTATCCTAAGTTAAAATATTCAGCCTTTAAACAAAGCTTCATTTCTTTAACCAATTACAAATCAAAGAATCTTTAAACCCAACAATAACCAGTAAGCCCTTGCTTTGAGATATCCTGCTTTTTGGGCCAAACCAATGTATGCCCTCCACATGCTAACTTACAGTCTTATATGTAATTCCTATCTCCATGAATGTATACAACCAAACTGTAACCCAGCTATCACTGGCACATTTTCTCAGGACCTCTTGAGGCTATGTGTTCCAGGCCAGTCACACGCATTCAGCTCAGAATAAATCTTTCTAAACTATTTGGGTTTTTCCCCATTAACATTGTAGATAACATATAAAATATTTTTTAAAAAAACTGATAAGTCACCTAGAAATTTAATCTCAGAGGAAACATTAATATGTTGATATACTGAGTCACTTCTATTGTTCAATGCACAAATAGGAACAATAAGCAATATATTTGAAAGCTTTTGCCTATTCTACTATTTCCAAGAAATTTTGATTAACCAAAAGACCCCATGCCTGATGGCAATAATCATATGCTGTTTCAAAAGGCAATTTCAGATCCGACATATAAAGAAATTGGTATTCATTACTCTCCTCCTTACAGAAGAAAAAGCTGGACACAACAGAAATCAATTTTTCTTGGGCTTACCAGACAATTATGTTTTCAGTACAAACTGTCACCCCAAGGGACAGGTACATACAACAATCAGTCCGTGTGTTACTTACCTGGAGCACTAGCCGCTGGAGCTATTAACTGGTAAGAACACTTGAAATGCTGGAGGCTGCCTATGAAACAGAGTGAGAAACTCTAGAGCCATAGTCTTAGGCAAATCTCACACTTCTGTCCGTTTTACATCTGACAATCCCCCACTAATTTTTCACATGTGAAGAGTGAAAAAACAAACAAACAAACAAAAAACACCTCAAGGCTCTGGCAGGGTGAGAGAAAAAGGAACCATTTTGAAATGCCTTCAGCCAGAGGACTCTCCATAATAAAGACTTACTCTCCAGGTGACAAGACTTTCTGAGAGCCTTATCGCACCTGGAGGGAAGGGCATTTATCCAACTATAGCTACTCCTGATCTTTCTGTCTCCTGTAAATGGGAGAAGATTAGAAACATTTGGGAAGGGGTCATCATAGCCAAAGGGCAAAGGCACTAAAATAATTTGACTTAATTATAAGATTTTAAAATCTTTTCCTCCTAGACACACTATGACCACCACAATAGGGATCTAGTATAATAACAGGATTACAGCTGAAAGAGCTATTGAAGGAAGAGTTCTTAGGAAACACAAAGACAACAGAAGGGGCAAAAACAAGGACACTGGATCTATAGCTGCAGTAATCATTAAACAAAACTCACCTCCTAGCAATTAACCTATTATCCTCAATTAACCTCAAATAACCTCAATTATCCTCCGACTAGAGGCCTTTTCCCTCAGTTTCTACTACTTGTTATATCATTCTAACTTTTAGCAAAAATAAAACAAACAACAAAAATGCTAAAATGTGCATTCTGAAGAGATAAAACAAACAATAGAACCAGACTCAGATATGGCACGAACATTAGAAATGTAAGACAAGAAGTTTAAATAATTAAGACTAATATATTAAAGTATTTACTGAAAAAAATAGACAACATGCAAGAGCAGATGTGTAATGTAAGCAAAGGGATGGAAACTCTAAGAAAGAATCAAAAGGAAGTAGAAAATGCTACAGAAAAAAAAAGTCACAGAAATGAAGAATGTCTTTGACATGCTCATTAGTAGGCTGAACATAATGAGGTTGAATCAGTGAGTTTAAAGATATACCAAAGGAAATTTCCCAGACTGAAATGCAAGCATAAAAAAGAATAAAAGGATGAAAGACCGGGGGCATGGCTAACACCTATAATCCAGAACTTTGGGAAGGCTGAGGCAGGAGGATCACGTGAGCACAGGAGTTCAAGGCTGCAGTGAGCTATGATTGCACCACTGCACTCCAGCTCAAGCAACAAAGTGAGACCCTGGCTCTAAAAAAGATAAATAAATACAAGAATGTATACCATGGAGTACTATTCAGCTTTAAGAAACAATGGTGATATAGCACCTCTTGTATACTCCTGGATAGAGCTGGAACGCATTCTACTAAGTGAGGTATCCCAAGAATGGAAAGACAAGCACCACATGTACTCACCACCAAATTGGTATTAACTGATCAACACATAAATGCACATATAAGAATAACATCTATTGGATGTTGGGCAGGGGGGAGGGGGGAGGAGAGAGGAGGGGACAAGTATTTGCATACACAGAGTGCAATGCGCACCACCCGAAGGATGGACATATTTGAAACTCAGACTTGGGGGGGGCGGGGGCAAGGGCAACATACGTAACCTAAACATCTGTACCCCCATAATATGCTGAAATAAAAAAAAAAATCCAGTTCAGCTGTAATTACTGACTCCTCCTCCCATGGCTCCCACAATCAAAAGGGGGCTTGGTCACGGGGAGCATTGTAGAGGGGAAGGGCATGCCTCGAACGCTTGCTTGGGTGAGGCAAAGACATAAAATGTAACCATAATGTTTGTACCCTCATAATACCCTGAAATAAAAAAAAATGGTGGGGGGGGCTTCCCTTAGTCCTCTTCCAAATCAAAAAGTCCTATAAAAGACTCAATCAGCTATAGCCAACAGAGCAGATTCCCATAGAACATATATGGCCACTGGGAGCCCACCAGTGTACACTGGAGTCATTCCTGAAAAAGGGAAAGCTACCATACAGTTATAATAAATTACTCACATAAAAAGAGCAAAATCCAAGCCAATTTACAGGCAGGTTCTTTTAAATTTTCAAATCACACGTAATTATCATAATAAATAAACTCTTTCAGAACATAGAAAAAAATAATGTAAAAGACCACCTCCTCTAGTTTTCTAAGTTAGTAGAACTTAATAGTAAAAATAGAAGAAAAAATTAAAGCCTCGGGTCAATTGAACCTATTAGCATAGCTGCAAAATTGCTAATGAAATATTATCAAATATAATTTAAGTTAAAAAGAAGAAAAACATTAGAGAAAAACATTCTATTCAGGATCACAACAAATATGCTCATTATTATTTTAACATCACCCAGAAGTGCTGGGAATGGAAGAAAAAAGAGAAAGAAAGGGAGAGAAATAAAGGAGGGAGGGAGGGAAGGAGAAAAAGAGGAAGGAAGAAAGAAAAGAAAGAAAGAATAATACTTAAAAAAATACACAAAATTATAGTTAGTGCAAATTATGCCAGTTGCTACTCAGAAAACCCATGAGAATTGACTCTAAAGTATTAGAACTAATAAAATAGTTCATTAAATTTGGTGGTTACAAAATAAATATAAAAAATGAGTAGCTCCCCACGTATAAGCCATAATCTGTAAGAAAATAGACTGGAAGCAATTCCATTCACAATTGCAACAAAAATATGAAATAGCTAAGAATAAATTTAATTATCAACAAGTAAAACTTTTACGAAGAAAACATCGAAACTTCACTGAGGCCGGCTGGATGAAGGGGTTCATGTTTACAATTCTAGCACTTTGGGAGGCTGAGGTGGGCGGATTTCTCAAGGCCAGGAGTTGGAGATCAGCCTGGGCAACACAGCAAGACACTGTCTCTACAAAAAATTAAAAAATTAGCCAAGCGTGGTACACTCCTGCAATCCTAGCTACTCGGGAGGCTGAACTAGGAGTATCACTTGAGTCTGGAAATTGGAGGTTGCAGTGAGCTGTGATCATACCACTTACACTCTAGCCTGGGCAACAGAGCAAGACCCCATCCCACCAAAAAGAAAAAAACTTTACTGAGGCCATTGAATTAAACTCCATCTCTCCACAGATGAGAGAATGATAGAATGCTCCTGAGGGCAAGACTCAAACATGTAAAAATATAAACTATTCCAAATCAATTATAAATTTAAAAAAATTTATAAAATTCTGAGAACACTCTTACACTTTCCTGGATTAAACTTAAGCCCATTATCCAAAGTGAGGCACCACAAGAGCAGAAGAACGGGATCCATTTGTACTCGCCATCAAATTGGTACTAACTGATCAACACTAGGTTGATCACATGGCAGAAACACTCTCTAGGGATTAGGGGGATGGGGGG